>VMBQ01002210.1:0-144258 GCA_007657795.1 Dreissena rostriformis
CATGAATAAGGCAATTTAGAAAAAGCTGTAGTTCGTTTTGTGGCTTTTCATTGTCCTCGTACTCTAATTTGCCCAGGATGAACTGTCGGAGTTCTTGATTCTTAGTCGGGGGAATTTAGCAGATTCAAACAGTTGTTTCATCATATCATCAGTGCAAGATTGAGACTTAGCTTCTTTATTTATTGCACAAACACCAGATTTGTAAGAATGCATCAAAGACTTAATTCCATGACCTTGGGCAGTGATTTCTATATCATGTAAACGCCTGGGTATCCTAGATGTGAAAACAAACAATGACTCGTGGTCCTCTTGCTCTATCCCAAAGTTATACAGTGTCTGTTTAAATCTTCTATATGCATCTGTAACTTCTATTATATCACCATTGTCTATATTTTCTTGAAGCATTGACACAAACTGTTCTTCTGCTGCCTGATATCTTAAATGTGTATCACTTTCTTTCAAACTTTGGCTATTGTTTTAATGAAAGAATAATGCGTTTTGACATCTACTTATATATACATTCTTTAAAGGGATACATATTCAAAATCAAACAATGGATAATAAAACCATGAGGAATTCATCATGATTAATTATGTATTAAGCAATTATCCGCACCTCGATCCGCGATAAGTCCACAGCGTTCCGCGGTGACTTCTTACTGTAATAGTGTCCGCGGCGTTTTTGTGAGGATGAGCGAAACCGCCGGGAAAACACCGCGAACAAGAAACAATATCGCCGCGATCGTCCGCCCGCGGGCGTGTTTGTCCGCGGTGGCAGCGCGGAATTGAGAAATCCGCGTGAGCTGTACTGTAAATGTGACGAAATTCACATACTACATAAACTAATCCACGATGACGAACGTCAGTAACTCAAAGCGAATGCTTGGAAACATAGTGGTATGTGTATGTCTGCACACGACAATTGTTTGTAATCAATCAGTATTACGTGATATTATTTGGAACAGTTGATAAAGCTTATGCAGGAATATTGTGATGCTAGAGTCGCCTTAATTTTCTTCTTGAACCATGGTAATGCTCAGTGTATAAATAAGGTCCCTTAGCACTGCGTTGAACATGACGCTGATATTCCTCATAATGTCAAATATAATAATAATTGTCCCCTACCGGTTTCAGCGGAGGGGACTTATGGTTTGTGCTCCGTTAGTCTGTCTGTCAGTCAGTCAGTCAGTCAGTCAGTCAGTCTGTAACAATTTTCTGGATCCTGCGATAACTTTAAAAGTTCTTCATATTTTTTCATGAAACTTGAAATATGGATAGATGGCAATATGGACATTATGCACGACATTTTATTTTGTTCCTACGTCAAATTGTTTGGTTGCTTTGTCAAAAAATAGACTAGAAATACTGCTGAAAATTGTGGTTTTCAGGAACATGGATAGATGGCAATATGGACATTATGCACTTCATTTCATGTTGTTCCTACGTCAAAATTCTGGTTGCTATGGCAACAAATATATAAAAAAATCTGACAATGGTGGAGCCGATAGGGGACATAATTGCTTGACAATAGTCTTGTTTCGGTTTGGCCTGACTAATTGAAAGAGAAATATAGAACAAAATGACACAACAATGTTTACTCCGTTATTATCGTATGGTTGTAATAGGGTTGAATATCAGTTTTTGCGATATTTATAAAATTTATGTTTTAATAATTTCTTGAATAAAATGCTACTGTATTACATATGCTGGTTTAAACATGAATTAGTTTAGTAAAAAACTACATAACATTTTGATCGTCTTCTTTTCACATAATGCTTGTATATGTCACCATATATCTGTACTGATTGAGGATGTTTGGCGTAAGGGTGCGACAAGTGTTCAATCTCCGACACATTTGACGAGAGGGTAATTATCATCTGATGACATATATTCTCCTTCTCTATTTGCACTGTCATATTGTTAGAAAGAACGCTTTGCAAATCATTAAAAAGCGCACTTTGTTTAAAGGCATGAATTTCAGTCATGACGCTTTTTTTTCAATAAATAAAACGCTCGACAAGCATCATACATCTTAGTAGAACAATGCTTATTTCATCTAAAGTCCATAGAACCTTTAGGCTAATGAACATCTTTGTTTCAATAACATTGCCGAGGGAGTGTTGCTTCACATTTAGAACCGATTTATTGAACAATTTGTCGGACATTATTTCACAACAGGCAGTTATATTTGTTGAGCTAACACGATTCAAAACAATAACTTGACACAAATGACTAAATGAACATAATATTGTTACTTCTTTGCTCAATCCTGGAATAATCTGATTGTAGACAATGCACGCACAATCAGTTCCAAAGCAAGTTAATGTTGAATGTTGAACGTAGACGGTCATAAATTGTCATTGATATAAACAAGAAATCACGTGCTAGAAGTATAGTACAATACTTCGAACATGTATAAGTATAGATTAATTTATAGTCCCTTTGCATGACTTGTGCGCGGAAATTTGAAGAAATTTGTTGAATTAGGCACAAAGAGAGTAGTGACATATAAGATTCGTTATTATCTTTTTTTTTTTGCTTTTAGTTCGGGTACACTACCCAAATTTGTTTTTACAATATCCAGCATTCAAACACAATGTTTAAGCATAGAAAAAAACACTTATATTGGTGTCCATGTACTTTCACAAAACGTCTGCACAATAAATATACATGAAAACTTGTACAGAGTTTTATCTGTTACTGAAGTCCATAGACACGGATGGATGTGGATTATTGTCAACTTATGTAAAAAACACAATCAATTTTGTAATGTTAACTTTCTGTTTAAACTCTATATTGTCAGGACAAACGTTTTGATAACAAATACAAATGCGAACGGTATAATCAGCATTTATTGTAAGTCTCGTTTCTAAAAGCAACACTTGAGAATAAAAAGATGTGTTGCTATATTTGTTAAACTTCGTCACTCGTCTGCCGTGTTTGTTTCTTCCGCTTCTATTCACAGGCTTATGGATTGAAGTGTTACTTGGTATTCTTACTCTTTTTTTTAGGTCGCAGATGTGCGTGAGGAATATTAATGTAAAGGCTGGTTTGTTATTATTATTAAATTCAACACGACATGCTATGACTGAAATTACAATTCGGTTAAGTGATCATAAGACGATGACCCGTGATTTGATCATGCAAAAACGCTAGTTATGTAATGAATTTTTGTTATCGTAAAAATAAAATTATCCTATATAAATGTCATAGCCACAATTTCAGATGCATGTACCCAAAATAAACGTGATTAGTTTTGAAAGCTTTTATAATTATTCTTAAAACAATTATAATATCGCGTGACACGCAAACCAAAATATGCAAATAATCACCTCATTTGAAATGTACACGGAATGGTTGCCAGTGAAATAATCATCAATATAAAAGCTATTTTGTGACTGTTTTCTCTATCTTGTATTTCTTTATTATAACCGGGTTGGATGTGAAATTGTAATCAAAGAAAAAATATGCATAGAAACACTAATTTTGATTTGGATTAATGGATTTTATGTATAAAATAATACAAAGCACATAATTTCACTCTGATTTCGTGCGTCATCTTCTTTATATTATTTTAAGGATTATGTTTTCTACTAAATGATGTTCAGTTTCTGTTAATTACAATGCAATTCAATTGTATACAAACTGGTTTTTACAAAGGTATCCATAATCCTTATACACATCGGTTGCTATCAAACGACCGTGTTCAATTTGTCAAGCTATAAAACATCAAAGATAGCAAGGGCTTCGCAACGTGATATTTGTGTAAAGTAGTTCAACTATTAAACGCATTATATCTAAGTCTGACATCCATACAAATATTGCAGTTAATCTCCACGTATGTTATGATTGAAATTTGTAAAACTGTCTGTTTATGATAATTAAAAATAAATGTTAAGGCATAACTTTGACGAATAACATGCGCAGTTAGTTTTTTTTAACTACGTTAAAGCAGACATATTTTATTGAACAACANATATATATTATGATGCCCATGCTTTTGTGAGACATCGATTTCGGAAAACTACCATAATTCTTCCCTATAAATAATTATAGCGGATAGGAATCGGTTGTAAAATGAGACAATTGCCTTGTTAATTAAATTCCATGAAGGCCATCCAGTGAACGAAACTTATCAAAACACGACGTCCTGCTAGAACAATATCAATATTGGTGACAGTGTCCTAAAATGCCCGTGATTGCCAGTTAACCTACTTTTTATTTGGTTCTTCTAGTGTGTGTATTCGATATAATTTGTTGTATTACTATTCTGAAAACAACAATGTACGCATCACATTCAACATTTAATGTTTGTTGAATTAACGAACAGTATGAGGAAGTATACGATTTATTCGCACTTTATTGCATGATATGCTTCAAAACTAAATCGTCTTGTATGTATAAAAGAGTCATTACCGTGCCACATAACATGAATGTTCAATTATGAATACTAAGATGGTACAAAAGAACATAAAATTAGTATATATAGATGTATAAATACAGGCACTGTAAAAAGTTCTTAAAACACAAATAAATCTTGAATATGGGCTAAGTAAGTTAGTTTGCAGAACTCGGAATCATTAAATTAACACACTCTTGAAATAATTACACATTTTTTTTTCGAAATTATTTATGCAAAATATTGAAAACAGTATCTTGTTTTATATAACATTTCTATAATTATGTACATTTGTATTTAAATTACTACTCTTTATATAAAACTGATATATTGAGGATTTCATTTGATTTACATGACAACATAAAGACACATGGATGATCTTTCACTCAAAATATCCCTTTGTTTAATGCATTTTACCAAGTCCTGAAAAACGACAATATTCCATCTAAAGCAATGACAAAGAGGAAAATAATATGGTGACTAAGTAATTAAACAACATCATTCTTATTAAAATTGAGATCCGTTGCAGTCCTTGTCAAGGCATACTATTAACTAGATCATTATGACATTTTAGAGCGATTTGTTATTCGTCTCCCCAATGATGAACTCAAAGACCTGATGCAAAGAGCTAACGTTGAAGGAATGTTCAAACTGCAATGATTATTTGACTAAAAAAAGCTTTGTTAGTACAAATTTTGTTCTAGGTCTTTGCAGTGAAGGTTTGCCTATCAAGTGTAAGGAATAAAAATATGGTGGCTTCCGTTCTGTATATATCTCAGGTCGCATACATTTGCTTACTTGTATACTGGATATTGCTCATGACGTAGCACACATGTGCTTACCCGTATACTGTATATTAGTCATGACGTCGCACAAATATGCTTACTGTATACTGGATATTGCTCATGACGTAGCACACATTTCATTACCCGTATACTGGCAATTGCTCATGACGTTATACTCTTGTAAGCGGACTTGCAAAACATAATGAATAACGATGATAGACTAGATATGGTAGAACATAATTTGTTTAATTATAATTTTGAAATACAATGTTCAGTATTGCACTTTTTACAAGATGTACTTCTCAATGTACTGAGAAAACACGTAATATACTCGTTAGAGTTTAAAACGAGAAAGATTACGTTCTGATAAGAGTATAGTAAACAAATGGGTCTATGAGTCTTATTTACTTATGAAACTTTCATTATTCTAGATGTTATATGTATGTGGACATACAAATAATTCTAGGGTATTCCATTAACACTCTAATACATGACAAAGTATACTTATACGTTATATTCATTGTACTATTGTAATTGGTTTTGTTTTCCTGTTTTGTTTACTGTTGTATTTTGTCAAGACTTATGTTTTAATAGTTTCTGCAAACCATGCTATCATGCATGCATCCGTGGAACATAATCTACTTCTCATTTATTATGTATGTTTTTACCGACCTACGAGTGATTACGTGTTTTGAGTGTTTTGAATGCTATTGACGAATATAATACTATATATGGATGTCAGATAAATGCTCGGTTTTATTATTTACACTGTCTTCTTGTAAGGTAATACGTTGGCACAACCGTTTTGTTGAAACTTTGAAAAGCGTACATGTGTTCATATAACAGTTCTGATTGTATAAGTATGTTAACAATATTGGTGCTAATTTGATTCCTTTAAACACATCGTTGCTTGTCTGAACAAGCTTCAATTTGTCAAACGTGTCCCTGTAACATTAGAAAAATACATCCTCTTCCGGACAGAAAGATTTCAATTATTAGTAATTGTTACACAAATAAAGCTCTTAGTATTTGGAACCTACTGAGTTAAACATTTTACAGAGTTTGTAATTGCAACTACTTGACATTTACGAGTAAAAGTTTACTTTTAGAAAGAACCTTATTCCATTAATAACTCAAGACAAAGTACAAACAAAGCATTATGTTACTTGCGTTTCAGCTCAGTTCCAGGATTGTGTTAATGTCCCAAATATTCAAAATTAGACCCTAGGTACGTTCATTTTGATTTTCTGATAAAGGACATGTTTAAAACTGAAACCAGACATCACATGACCGAGATACATTAGATTACTTTCTACTTATATGTACAATTACGGTGCCATAATAAAATTTAACTTAACAAACACGACACGTGCACAATAACATTGACGCAGTTTGTTCAATGAATACAGTGGGGTTAGGGGTTTTGTTCCGGGGTCAATCTCTTAAGAATCCCTAAAAAATAACCCTCATTAAGCCGAATTTTAGAGATTAATCCGTT
This sequence comes from Dreissena rostriformis, assembly GCA_007657795.1. Classification (NCBI taxonomy): domain Eukaryota; kingdom Metazoa; phylum Mollusca; class Bivalvia; order Myida; family Dreissenidae; genus Dreissena; species Dreissena rostriformis. The sequence continues at coordinate 6,682 of VMBQ01002210.1, forward strand.
TTAACCCCGTTTCATCCGAATTCATCTGTATTAACGTTTTCCAGCGGTTGTTAGAGATAAATTGCGATTAATTAATCCCTTTAAGAGATGAATTCATCACAANTGTTTCAATGCTATGATGGAATGTTGTAGATGTTTCCTTACTTTATACAGTTTGTCTATCACTTTTGTAATTTTGCATCACAATTTGCGAAAGAACATTCACACTTTTCTGCATTTCTTCATTTTTCTCGTTTTATTCAGAACATTTTGGTCCATGAAGAAGGCAATTTAGAAAAAGCTGTAGTTCGTTTGGTGGCTTTTCAATGTCCTCGTACTCTAATTTGCCCAGGATGAACTGTCGGAGTTCTTGATTCTTAGTCGGATGAATTTAGCAGATTCAAACAGTTGTTTCATCATATCATCAGTGCACGATTGAGACTAAACTTCTTCATTTATTGCACAAGCACTAGATTTGTTAGAATGCATCAAAGACTTAATTCCATTACCTTGGGCAGTGATTTCTATATCATTTAAACGCCTGGGTATCCTAGATCTGAAAACAAACAATGACTCGTGGTCCTCTTGCTCTATCCCAAAGTCATACAGTGTCTGTTTTAAACTTTTATATGCATCTGGAACTTCTATTTTATCACAAATGTCTATATTTTCTTGAAGCATTGACACAAACTGTTCTTCTGCTGCCTGATATCTTAAATGTGTATCACTTTCTTTCAAACTTTGGCTATTGTTTTAATGAAAGAATAATGAGTTTTGACATCTACTTATATAAACATTCTTTAAAGGGATACATATTCAAAATCAAACAATGGATAATAAAACCATGAGGAATTTATCATGATTAATTATGTATTAAGCAATTATCCGCACCTCGATCCCAACTTCCGAGATTGCAGTCTGCTTTTTATTATATCTTGTATAATGAGATGTAACTTATGCCCAGTACACATCTATCTAGATATGTTAGTCTAGTTTCTTTGATTCCAATAGTATCTGCCCTTCAAAATTATCAGAAATAAGCTTGAAAAAATATCTTCGCTGGTTTTTTTCCTTAAAAATGTTAAGATTTTTCAATCATTTTTATATTCATAAATATGCATATGAGTACATTGTATATTCAAATGGGTCATTTATAGAAATAATGTACGATGTCTAAGGAATATTTTGACACTTTTATGGTCATTTTATACCCATAAATGTCAGAGTTATGAGAAGATTTCTGCCGTGCTACCATTTTCCGTGGCGGCCATTTTGAAATCCAAGATGGCCGCCAAAATATTGACATGAAAATTTGAGCTTAATAAAATTATTGGACCTTACAATGTAAGAGTCATAGAATAAAAAAAACACAGTTTAAGAAAATCTAGGAAAAGTAAAATCTTTGCCCTAAAAATTAACCATCTAAAATGGACTGTTGGGTAGATTATCGATTTTATTTGTCACTTGTGTCACAGTTTTCAACGTTGATGATACGCGTGTCACAGTACATGTAATTACAAGTAACATAATTGCAGAAAGTACAAACCGATAACGCTCACACAAACTGAAATAAGCGTTAATAATTCTACTTTTGTAATGGTGTTTTAAATTTTTTGATTGATTGGTTAAAAGATTATGTGCTAAAGTGTTAGGGACTCGAGATAGCGTGAAACGTTACGCACACGAAGAAGATTATTCTACACAAGTTATATTTTTTTATTTGAGAGTATTTAATTGTGTATTCAAATATATTTCCTCGTGTTTTTATTTTTTCACAGAAAAAGGAACATTTAATTACGATTATCTTCGGGAATCTACGTCTCCAGGCTATAAATACTTAAGTTGTTCTTCATTGTTATTGGAAAACAGAACAAAACAATTTTATATCATAGAGAAATTTATGATAAATGGAATTTATTTATTCACCACGAACAATACAAAGGAATACATGTATGTTATATCTTTTCATTATGAACCTTTTCTCGAATGAAATTTTCTTATAACAAACCTCCGCCGTGATGTCTGCACACGACAATGGTTTGTAATCGATCAGTATTACGTGATATTATTTTGTAACAGTTGATAAAGCTTATGCAGGAAGATGGTGATGCTAGAGTCGCCTCATTTTTCTTCTTGAACCATGGTAATGCTCAGTGTATATAGGTCCCTTAGCACTGCGTTGAACATGACGCTGATATTCTTCATAATGTCAAATATAATAGTAATTGTCCCCTACCGGTTTCACCGGAGGGGACTTATGGTTTGTGCTCCGTCAGTCTGTCTGTCTGTCAGTCAGTTAGTCAGTCAGTCAGTCAGTCAGTCAGTCAGTCAGTCAGTCAGTCAGTCAGTCAGTCAGTCAGTCAGTCAGTCAGTCAGNTTAAAACACGGGTTTTACATGGCGAACATGTATATTGAATGATGTACGCTGTAGCTGTCTACAAAGGCAGCAAATAGTATCACGTTGCTGTAGAAAACGGTGTAAATCAGTTCAATAAAGGGATATGATGAAATAAACATGTACTGAAATTAAATTGCTACCGTTTAATATTGTTAACGGTTATTGTTTTCACAATTTACTCATCATAAGTAATTAATTGCTCACCATTTGCACTTAAATTTTCATAAGTTACAATGTTTAACAGTTTGTTAACAACAATTGTTGACAGTAAAAAGGTGTGATGAAGATCAAAGATCTATCAATAAGCAAAGATAAGCGTTATTGGGTGTTCACGCCCGGCGACGAGATTCATTCATCTTATCGTGTAAATCTTATCAACATATGCGCAGACATGTGGTGTCACAGACATATCAGTTAACATAATTAATCCACATTGGGGACGTGGTCTCCCTTGAAGAGATGTGTATTCAAAATGTTTATTGTCTTGCTAATATTATTTTTCCAAAAAAAAAACGAAAGCAAAATCAATATTTGGTTTGCTGTTTTATAGTTTAATCTCAAATTTACACTTTTTTGGAAAATTGAATAAAGAAATATATCAGTTTAGGAAATATAGAGAACATCGCCAAAACAGTATAATATAACTTAGAATAGTTTATTTTCGGCAATAGTTTTTATATTACCGTAATTACTCTATGTTTTCGGACACTTTAATATAATTAATTGAAAACTTAGATACGGAAAATATTCACAAAATACCGGTCTCCACAAATTGAGAGTCGAAAAAATGACGTGTCTGAAATAGCGTACATTGTATCAACGACTACCGGCAATAGCACGTGTTTGTACAATACCACGCCGTTTAGTATAAAAAACATTTATATATGTTTGCATCGCATTTGAAATATTTTAAAATGCTTAACTAATTTTACACATTTAAAATGCGTAATTAATTTTACAGGAAGTTACTTCAAGTCTGAATTTTGATCAACGATGTCAAAGATGAGCATGTGATGTACCGATGCTCTCTAGTATAAACCTGTCATTAATGCAATAAAGTACAAATTTGCAAACTATGAATTCTTTGTTTGTTCATTAGTCGTTGTCTTATATTTTCAATTGTTCGTAAAACTTGCAATAAGGGTGCATCACGCTTTGGAGCATTTAGTATTTTTTAGTACACTATTTCGCAAAATAAAGTTAAATAATAAAAAATCACCGAAATTTCAACGCCCGATGTGGTCTGGTAACATAGATTTTTGTAGATAAAAAATGCTGTTTTTTATTTTTTTGTGACACAAATAATTTCATTTTAAATTTCCCGCAAATATATCTAGTCATACGAAACCCGAACACTAAAATGGTACTATGTTAGTGTTCATGTGTCGTATGAATAGATATCGTAGAATAGAATTAATTATACAACAACAATACAACTAAAAAAGAACAGTTTGTATCTACAAACATCTATGTTACCATACCAAATCTGGCGTTGTAAATTTTGGCAATTGCTATAAGGAACACTGATTGTTATTTGTTAAACTTTATTTTGCGAAATATTGTTCGAAATTGTTGTTGATTTTGAGTAGTAATGGGTCTTCAAAATATAAAAAATCTAAGTTTTGTACATTTATATTACCTTTAAAATGTACATCAGAAGTATTTATATACTTTTAAATAGTCTAACTCGGCCTATAATCTCTCAAAGTATTGTAATTTAATACCCGCGAAAATATAAAAGTTAAAAGCATAAAGTTATAGACCATAGTTTTTGATACATCTTTATACTTATACTTTATTCATTATTTCCAGAAAGAAATAATTAAGTTTAAGGCAATTGATTGATAGACTTTTATTATTTAAATCACGTTTAATTTATCAACGCTGCTATGAATATCGAAACATGTTCATGTTTCAAATGTTTTCAGTATTGTGCGAAGTAATAAAATGTTGTGTATTGAAATCAAGCGGGCAGAAACGCTGCAGTAGCGAATTAAAACGTCAGATAACAGAGTGAGACTAGCGGCTGCTCGATTGATGTTACGTAATATTGATCTCGTTTTCGCTGCGCTAATACCCGATATTTTCTATTGGTCCAAATGGATGTTTCCAATCTTTGTTTATTTATTTACAGCTCGCGATAATAACTAAGCCTTTTCAGCCCTACGCATGCGCAGTACTAGCAAATGCTCACATTCTTAACTACGCCTTTTTACCCGTACGCATGCGCAGAGTGCTAGTATCCCTAATCAGCCCTAACAACCCCAAATAATCCGTTTTTAACCCCAAAAATCCATAAAAACCCAAGACGGGATTGTTAGAGGTTAACCTCTAAAAACTGGATTGTTAGAGATTAATTCACCAGTAATATTCATCTCTAAGCAACCCCTTATTTTCGGAACAACATCCCTAACCCCACTGTACCACTACACCGAACATTGTAACACTAACAAAACATAAGAATATAAATTTTCAAACAATAATAATGATAATAGAAATATTCAACTTTGCATCATCTCTTTCATAATCATAAATATTTGATCATTGGAATCATTGTCATCAGAAACATCATTATCATCATCATTTTAGTACAGCTTTCACTGTTCCAGAACAATTGAAAACGTGATTTTGGGCTCTATGCTTGGTCGATAAAGACTCAACCAATAGTTGAAGAACATCTAGACATGTCAACCTTGTTTGTTCCTGTAAAAAAAGCGATTGCATTCCGTGTTTCTCTAGAATGATGGATGGGAATGTTACGTGGTTAATGTTACACTAAATACTCGTTATATGTTATGTACGAACATTCTTGCAACTTTTAAATGGGTTATTATTGCAACATATTTACCATATACAAGAACATGTACACACGTGCAAGAACATTCTGCGTACAGCTGAGCGCATTTTGGAATACATTGTATTACAGAAAATGTGCTAAATTAATCCCTAGGCACATCAATATTCTTTTGGAACAAAGACATTCGTAAACAAATATAAAGTACAACACTACATCTAATCACCCAAACATTATTTTAAAATGATACACAAAATGCGCCAACAATATAGAGTTTACTAAATATGTACTTTGTAAAGAACGTCAAAACATAAAAGCCATCACATTAACATAGTACAGGCTTATACTAGTAACTTGTTTACAACCATTGAGCACGTCTACATCCAACACTGAAATACCAACAGACATACCAGCAAAATTAAAAGAATACTTTTTAAAAATGAATAATATATCTTATATTGTGTTTATAATAATTAAAAGCCACTCTTATTTCGTTTTAATTGTACGTTATAACAATTAGTGTGTAAGGTACTGCTTAAAAGATAATATTAACCTTTACATTAATATTGGTTAAGTTTAAACTAAGTGTTGCAATAAACAATTCCAGTCAACGTATCCAGGTTTTTTTACAGGCTTGGTTTTGTTCTATGTTATTCTTGTTATTATGTTTCTATTTCTTCGAAAATTGCCGTTTATCAATGTCACGCTTCCAATTTTCTGACCCACGCACATAAATAACACGTGATTTGCTTTGAAAGCTATCGTGATTATTCCGCAAATTATTGCAGTATTGCGTGACAGCCACACGCACGAGCACAAACATCTCACATGAAATGTAAGTGAATAATATTACAAGCAAAATTAATCATCACTACTACAGATGAATGTTATAGTGGGAGCAAAATTGTATTTTCTGTACGTTCACTGTCTTGAGATGGTAACTCAAACAGATGAAGTACACATGCACACAGCTACACTGGTGTTGATTTCGACACTTGTATTTAATCCGTGTATCGTTTGTGAGATATATATATTGCGTACATAGTATGCAAGCCCATTTCGCAATTAAACTATTCCACTCTGATAAACGTCACTAAATACTCTTCAAATTCAAATTCAATAAATGCAAAACAACGAAATAGACAAGATCAAGTATTGACATTAATGATGGGACGTATTCACTGATTTTGGCATGTGTTGAAATGTGTCATTAAATGCTTTAAATTGATAAATGAAAACCTTGGAACAAAAAAGCTCAAGTATTAAACATGAATAAAATCAAAGAAAGAAAACAAAATATCAGCATCTGGGCTCGAACCACTGACCCTTGAAGTAAAAGTCTAGAGATTAAACCACTCAGTCATCCGCGCGGTCATAGTACAAAATATATGTTATACTTTATATAAGCATTCCACGTATATTCACAAAATATAACGATAACAACAGAACTCTCCAAAGAATATAATTGTTGCGCGATTTTAACGCTGTATAATTTTCAGGTGTTTTATTCGTCAAAAGATGCATATGATGGATATTTAAGAGCATGGTAAATATTCAGTATTATTGTATCCTCGCAAATTACATAACTACAACGAACATTTTCAAATTGTAAACATTTTTTTTTCAATTATGTCAATTTACCAAACTGTGAACAAGTCCATTTAACAGTAAAAATCATCAATTGTTGTATGTTAAATTCATGTGCAAATACTGGATGAAGTTACTGATTTGCATATATGCATTAATGACATTTTTTGTCAATCGTTGGTTTAGACATAAACTTTGCAGATCAAGTTTTGACATAAACAGTTTAAATCTTCGATTGCAATTCGTATTATCCGTGTACAAAGACGGTATAAAGAAATAGATTTACATGTGCGTTGGTTTCAACATAATTTTTTAATTGTAATTTAATCCGTTTCGTCGACATATTGCTCGCTCATACACTAGAAACGTTTTACAATGTATTCATTGGAGAAATTTCACTGTTTTATTGCACTATGGGGAAATCATAGAACAAGTATTATCGGTGTGGTCGTATGAAAATTAATTATTTCAGCACATAAAATAGTCGTAAATGCTTGTGTTATTCATAATAATATCAGCACATGATAATAATTTAACAATAAAAACACGTATGACATGTGTTTATCAGTAGTAATGTGAAACAATGCCGATATTTATGAGATTCCTCTCAGACTACCCAATCGAATCGCAAAAAAGAGATCTGCTATCCGTATGTTTTCCCCCACCTTCTTGGGACCCTACCTAAAACCCGGCCCAAACCCACCCCATGACCTCAGGAACCTTAAATGCATGGTTTGTGTTGATATATGTTTGGAGCAATGTTCTATGATGAAATGGACAAACACTTTGTGAAAACAAATGTTCATATTACTAATGTATATACAAAGTATGAAACGCACTAGGAATTTACGCCTATTGCTGTAAAAAGTGGTGAAATGAGATCATCCGGAGTTTTTTTAACATCTCAGACGAATAAGTGTAACCAACCATCTAGCAAAACAACAATACCACAAACCGGATAAGACACAATATATGCTTCTTTAATTCAATTTAACATCAATATCGTATTAATTGTTCATATTTTTAAACAAGTAGTTTCTTTAAAAAAAAATTGCTGTAAGCTATTATTTTTTATTAACACGCATCAGTCCAGATCGTGGCTACTTAAGCAATGCAATACACTAACAGTTTGACCTGGACTACCTATACGATATAACTTATATCATCATGAATATGATATCACATCATCATCAGCATCATCATCATCATCATCATCATCATCATCATCATCATCATCATCATCATCATCATCATCACAAATTACAGTGTCGCAGGCGGCGTGAAATCAAAACAACAGTGTTGTATGAGATGCTGTAATAAAGTTATACATTATTAATCTTATTGAATTCAGTGCAAGAGTATTAAGGTCATGTCTATATTCAAGTCCGTTAAATCATGTCATCACGTTGAGTTTGCATCCGCGATATGTTGTTGATTAGTTTAAGTTATGAAGACCTAGTTATTCGCAATGACATTGTAAAATATGTTGTCAATTAAAGCAGATATGATACATACATAAATGTAGTTCTCAATCTGATTCAATAATCAATTATATATTAAGTATGTGCTTTGCTAACCCTAGATACTTTAAAACGTTGACACAAGCACACGATATGCTGAAAATCCATCACACAAAGAGAATGACCCAGTGTTTAAATAGGTTGTAAGTTATGTTCTTTAAACGGCTTAAGGTGCAAAGAAAATGCAGTGCAATGCACTCTATGTATGTCATGGTGACACTTGTCAGATCCATGCACGCAAATGGCATGTGATCTGTTTCAAAATACACCGTAACTGTGAATGGGGAGCTGTTGTAATGGCCACATGCACGCACTTTAAGGCACACACACACACACACACACACTCCATTGGAAATGTTTAATTAAATTAAATGACGATACAGGAAAACGATTATCAATATTAAAAATGCCTGTTCATCGGGCAGACACGTTATATGCTAATCAACCACCGTCAGTCCGGAGCAAGCATAGACGTTATGATTAAAACATAAACGCAGCTACAATCGTGCTTGTTTCGACACATGCATTTGATCAGCGTTTGAACATCGAAACATAAAATGAAGCACTTATTATCTGTATACATTGGTATTCCATGTTGAAACAATATACTTGACGTATGCTTTATTTTTAATAGTCTACTCTTTAGTATTTCATTATTGGATTTAATAACCTTCAGTTTCGTTTTATCTAAACGATATATTCCCAGTTGTGTAGATCACGAACAGTTTAACCGGTACACATGCTCTCAACAAAATAATTTAAATTTCGTCAAACAGCATAAACACATCAATTGCAGTTTTATATAAATGTTCAAACATTCAATATATCAATTTGCATGGGCTAGATGAAATTGCATAAATGTTACTGTATACTTTCCTTATACGTTTGCACATAAATAAATTATAAAAGTAATATCTTATAATTTACAAATTGGATGAACTTTCAATATTGTATTGCACAACAAAGAAGTCATATGTCTAGCGTGTAATGAAATTGTATCACTATCGAATTATGTAAGTGTTGTTAACAGTAGATTGTGTTTGATATTCTGTAATGTCAAATCACAAAAAGTGTGTAGAAATAACTAGTAAAGTAAAAACAGCCGTTATTCATTACATTAATTGCATGTTATCCAGTGTGAACCAATTTCTTGTAACACGATGTCCGAAAAGTTGTTGCTGACAAGGTTATCAACTTACATGCTTTTTGAAAGCAAATTTTGATTTTCCACCTCTATATGTTGCCTTGCCTTTTGGATAAGGAATTGATGTTTTACATGTACTACACGTATTATATGTATTGTATGTATTACAATACTGGAATCAGTATGCAACCACAACACAATGATGAACAATTTTGAATGAAAGATTTCTGTATTTGTAAAACAAAATGTAATAAAACCACGCTATGTCATATGCACTACTATAAGCTGTGAGTGGATGATGCATGTGACCATGCCAAGGTCATTTCTAGTTTACATCCTATATGAATGATCATATCATTAAGCAAAAGTCAGTTCTGGGCTTGGTTTCAAAAGACAAAAACCGCTCGTACAAAAAGCGGTTCCTGTCTTAATTGTGCACATATCGGTAGACTTTTTTAATAACGCAGTGGTAAAAGTATGAAATTGTTCTATAATACCACGCATGTTTGGTCGTATATAAGAGCAATATACGTTGCATAACTATTTTACTCTCACAGCTCGCGGAACTAAAACTTATGAACACAACTTCATACTTAAAAAAACTAATATCCATTAGTATATGAATATCATGTGGTGCGTTTTCAGAACTCATAATCAAATGTATTAAGAGAAAACGCAATATTTCTTTAAACTAGAACTCGTGCTGCTATCGTCTTAACAGCACTTTTCTTAATTATGTGATAATTAATATGTACATTCCACCTGATTAAGCATTATTAATCAAATATACCTAAGCCCTTGGTATTACCTTTACAAAACAGACACGAGAACGGCAAAAGCTTTGCCCACAGAACTTCGTATACAACACCGTTTCCTGCGACAATTTCCCTTTAATAGGATTGATTATTTTCCGAACATAACGAGCATTTAATAACGGCTTAAAACGAGGAAGAATTATATTCATAAAGACTCCGTGAAAAAAAAATCTGATTCTTAAAATGCGGATTTAGATCAGAACCAGTTTACATTTACATATCTTCATTATGAAGATAATGTATACTAAAAAAAAAAGTTGGGGATTGGCATGTCTTGCAGGAGACATAAAAACTTCATTTAGCAAAGTTATCTAGTAAATCAGCAATGCATTAACGATTCATGATAATGGATGTACAAGTCACCGAGTTGTGCATGGCAATAATGAAAGAAATTAACTTAAATCCTATAAAAGCATGGCTGTGATTTGTGCATTCAAAACGAGTCTTAATTTCTTCGGCGATGTCTGGAACTTATGTTTGATGCTGAAGCTTTTTGGGAAGCAGGACACATCCGATACATGGCAAACTGAGATTTTTAAGACACTGTATACTTGCTTCTACTAAGAATGTTGTATCGTTGTAACATTGTATGTGAAACTGATTTATGTTTTTGTAACAAACATGCGTATTGAAAAGATATGAGATTATGTTGTACGTACGCTTAGGTATTTGGTTTACTGATTAATGGCTGTGTGAGGTTTGGCGAGCCTTTATACCGATATAAGCATTGACTGCTTTTTTTATAATCAACGTTCCGAGGCGGTGATACTAGAATTAATTATGTGTATGTGTTGTGTATATGCCATTCGTATTTCTAAGTGATTTTGCTGGGCTAAGTGTTAAGTTTAAACTTGGTTCAAAGCAATTGCAAAAGAAGGTTTAAAAAGAAACTAAGATTATGGCACGCCCTGCTTCAATCACGCTTCTACAGTCAATATGCCCCGAAGTGTTTGTATCTTCAAATAATTTGGGGTACCGATGAAACAATGAGGTTGGAAATCATTTATCCCCTTGTAAGGTTATCGCGATAGACAAACACAAAAATGGTCATATTTATCATCATCATCAACTACAACTATAACATTATTTCTTTTAAGATTGCTTTACAAGCATCATCAGTCTTTTCACCAAAGGAAGCAAATAAACACTTCTGTAGGATTATTCATAATTGCCACCATCAATATGCCACTGTGTTCATTGTTTAATCGTTAACATATGCACAACAATCACAGAAAGTTATCAATTATAAATAGATAAAGGTAAGCTTATATACTTTGATTTATTCAATTTCTGTCTCAATGGGCAATTTACAAACCTGTTGGTCGGTTAATGAACCGTGGCTTATTGTGTTGTGATCAATTGGAACTTTATATTGTATTTGTTTTGCTTTTCCATTATCTAGTGGCAGACAGTTATCGCGTCCAGGAACTTATTCCTGTGCTCCTAATTTGTCCAATTGCTAGTTGTTTTTTTGTTTTATTTTAAATGGTTTATTACATTTGTATGTAATCAAATTACGTTTGTCTGAATGATGTGTTTCATGTTGTTCAGAAGCCATTGGTTATTCCTTAATCTATATATTTAATGAAATTATGATACGATAAGTTATATCAAAACACAACGATGGTTATGTAAGAAAATACGTACACACACCCTTCGAATATGTCATTAAACAAGAGTTTATCCAGTTACAGCATTTAAGTCATTGCAAGCAAATACTCGTTTGAATTTGAATTGAACAACATTGTGTTTGCTTCATTAAACATGATTGAAACTAAGATAAGCAGCACTCGTCATTACACCTAACAGAAACTACAATACTAGATTGTATTTACTTGGGATTCTTAACATGTTTGCTTGTTTTATTCAGGAAACAAATAATTTGTATTTGTATTAATGGAGAACAAATTGTCGTGAATCGTGTCTGTATCTCAATTAAATCAAGGACTTACATTCGTCAATAAGTAATACAAGTCCAAACAACATGTTACGTCGGTTCAAAAATATATAGTCTTTATGTTGTTTTGTCTTTGAGTTCTTAGCAAGTCTCCTTGGACGATGTGTGATGGTATACATTTCTCAAATGTTCTTTAAAGTTGCATATTACGACATTGATCGTTTATTGAAACAAACGCTTTCGCATTGACGCGTTCCCATATTGAGTTTCACCGGATCAGCATTGTTATGCATGTGACTAAAAGAGTAATATAAAGTCCATGTTCAAATATCACTTTGGTCGGGCAATCCTGATTATCTACGAACTTCATGGACATTTCAATGCGGCAAAGATCACCTTTGTGACGTATGAATTCAAACAGAATCACACAATTAAATACCACACAAAAGAATACAATTTAAAGTGAAGTTCCATAATTTATTTATCTTCGACGAATCGTGCACTTTCATTGATACTGTTATAAAGAGTGTGTTCATTGTGGATTCAAAGCCGCATGTTAATAGAAACAAAACTATTAAAAGAAGACAACTAACTATCTCATTTGATTGCATCTGAAATGGGTTACATTTATAAGGTCTCCGATTAAGGTTCTAAAGGATTTTCTAATCTTGGGTCAATGTCAGAATGACATGTTCGAGCGTGTGAATTATTCCCAGTTTTCTGCTTGTTTGGAAATTACACAAACCAAAGATAACGGTTTAACAAAAACAAAATCAAGCATTTATCTTTACAGGAGTGAACATTTAATGCCTTATTATGTTGCATACTTATTTCTACTTAGGAAAATCGCTGAATACACTAAATAGTTTAACCGTTTGCAAAATGAATTAATGATCGATAAACGACTTAATATTTTCAGTATGTTCTTGTTTGGGACAGTTTATTTGCTGTTTCACATTAAGTATTTCATATTAAACAAAGTGTCATGCTTTATAATTTGTATTGTATAAAACATGTCAATGAGCCAGTCCGCGAGAATGCCTTTTTAATGTGACAATTAATAGCAATATAATTCATCATGCAATGCACGTATTGGCTGAATCTTTTACTGTTTAATGAAAATAGCAGTGCATTTACTTTAACGTTCACTTTGCATACACATTTTTGGCTCACTATATTTTGTAAAACATTGACATTTATCACGAAATATTATTTATTTATAAATTCAAAATTGCGTTAGCTATATAGTGAAAGTTTTTAGGAAATGGACAAATGTCCTTTGGGTTCGTCTACACCGTCATCGACTTACAACAAAGAGATATACATTTGAACTTTAGGCCAACTTTATATTGCAAATATTACAAACTGTTTATTAATTTTTGGCAATTGTTTTTATATTTATATAATCGTATGAAAATTGCACATTTAGCATTATTTATGGAAATCTGTATTAATATATATTGTGTGTAATGTTATTCTGCTCAGTCTGTAACACAAATTTAATATGTGATCACCATGCATGCATCTGTGTATTTAAGTCTGACGACACTCGTTCATAAATACATAGTTTGATTTTATGTTGATATGATCTTAAGTGAATGGTCTTTATATGCGCCTCCTTTGAGTATATTCTAATTATAGGATCATCCGTGGTATAATGCATGATCATAATAGGAGCATCGGTGGAATATATTATCATAATAGGAGCATCAGTGAAATATCGTAAAAGGGGCACCAGTTGAATATATTATCAAAGTAGGAGCATCAGTGAACTATTTTAGCATAAAGGAAAATCAGTGGAATATTTGTTTTCATATAAGAACATAAGTGGAATATATTATCATTTTAAGAGCATCGCTGGAACATATTTTCACAACAGGAGCATTAGTATTATATATTCTCAATATAACAGCTCCAGTGAAATATATTCACATTATTGAAGCATCAATGTAATCTCTTCTCATTATTTTAGCATAAATGGGATATAGTCGCATCATAATATATTTCTATTATACGAGCATCAACGGAGTGTATACGCAATATATAATTTTAATATATCCTCATTACAGCTATCTTAAAGGATTGTATAGGCTTAATATAAGAACGAGTGTGATACAGTTTTTATATGTCTGTTTATTATGTTGCAACGTAAACCCAGTCTTTGTTTTTCATACGTTCATGGACGATCCTCTGTCTTAAAATTGCCATACGAACTGCATATTAAATATAATAAAAATGATACAATAGTTTATTTGTATTTCTGTTCGTTGGTGTTGCTGTTGATTGCAGTTGTATTTTCAATGGTGTTCAATATATCGGTCAAAGTCTTTCGCTTGTTTTAGGTACTATTATTTTTCTACTAGTAATCATATAAATATTTAAACTAAACATAAATCCATGTCTACACCAGTATTGATTATTGTTATCATTTTATTAGATGAAAAGTTTTAAACAGTATTTTCCCGTTAGTGCTAATGTTAAACCCGTAATAAATCACGATGCGATCAAATAAGCGTACAGCAAACATTTTGCAATGTTTTTCCCAATGCCATAAACACGATAATTTAAAATAGAAATGGTTGTTCTGATCTCCCGTATAACTTAGCATTAAAACGTTTTGTTGTTGCTTCTGCTCCGAGAGCCTCAAATCAATTGAATCATGCCTCAGCAAGTTGAATGTAAAAGTTTGATCCATATAAAAAAAAGTTAATACATCTCGATATCTGTAAGGACATGTTTTACCATATTCACTGCGAAGAACTAATAAATCGTTTTGGCCATTAAAGTGACAATAAAAATGAATAAAATAAATTAAAGAATCAATAAATTGTTCTTAAATTGTTATTAAACACTTTGATTACAGTAATATACATACATTATATAGGTTTGTTCTTGTGTTTAAATCACCACACGAGTTTGACTATTTGAACAACTTTTGATATCATACGAATATATAAACAGCAAATGTCAGTTTAGTTGATAGATGATTTACGCAATTTGTGGACATAGGTCTATGATGATTAAACAAAAGAATGTCATTGTCGAATATAAATTAAATATTTCTTGTCACTACTTCCAATCACAGGTTAAGTGTTGGAATTTGACAATTCTTACTAAAAAAAAAAATAAGTGACGCACCTTCACTCTTAAGTACTGCTCGATAGTTTCTAGCATCTCAAAATCAAGCATATACTCATCATTTGTAATGTTACAAATATCCCCTGCAAAGGTCGTACAATGTGTTTCGATCATCGATAAATCATCGCATATTGGTTTTAACGCGCGATTTTATTTGCATTGCTTTGTTTTTGTCTCGACAATAAACCCCGCTGTCCCCTATGCCAAGCCGTTTGACAATACTATTTGTTTTCCCCGAACCATACTCGACAATTTCCATATCGCCAGCAGGATGCCATACTTGCTTGACTAAATTCCGATATTCATCAGCCATCTATATTGTTAGTGGGTCAATGAGAACAATTTATCAAGACAGTAGAACAACTTAACACCATTGAATACAAGCAAACGTTTGTTTACGCAGTGGTTCCCTTTCAGAAATATTTTAATAACGATAATATGCAAAATCCAGCCCAAGATACACAAGAGCTGATAGGAAGAACAGTGAGATTCGTTTAATAGTATTGAATTCGACAACTCATGCCCGCATTTATAATTTAGTCTACTTTTTACATACAATGCGATATTTAATTTATATTTATAGTTCTGTTTACTGATAAGGCGATCTTATGAAATTATGTTCACCGAATTAATACTCCACATAGTTACCTGAATAAGATAATCGTTATCATCAGAAGCAGCAACATCATTATCATTATTGCCATCAACATCATGATCATCACCATTTACATTGGTTAACTATTTAAAACACAAAATAGCGTAAAATAATATAAAGAAACAGTTGAAAAAACCTTTAGCATAAATCTTGCAATGCGGAGTTAGTTATAAACAACCTACAATTAATTTATTCACAAAGTGAGCATACGGTTTTGAAAAGAGGACTTATTTTAAATTTTTGCCTTTGTTGCGATAGTCATTATTACAAAAAAAAGAGAAACCCGTCTCTATTGATATCACTGTACTTGTTTAAATGACTACGCATTGTTGAACGGGTTAACGTCAATAATCAATAAATTATAATAAATACAATACATTTTCATATTAAATTTCAGACACTTTAGATGATTGTGAGCAAATAATGTCACATTTTTATCACAACCCGGCAGAAGTAAATAATGCACTATCGATCGAAAGCAATTCCAATGAACCAAACACAAAATTGGTACAGTTCAAATATGAGGGCCGTCATCTTGCTTTCTCCGGTTCTTACTGTATCCTAAAAGCAAATGAAAAACGTTTGAAAATTTGAATTTAGATAATTGCAAACTGTCATCGCCTACTTGTTTCAAGATAATATCGGCTTTGTTTAGGCGAGCTACTGTGCGTCTAACTACTGATTAACTAACAGATGCAGTGCAAAGTGCACACTAAATAAAAGTTCTAAACTCAACTCTAATGGCACAAATTTTATATATTTGCATTGTTTGTGAGAGCTGTTCTAGGTATTCGCAATTAGGTTTGTATATACCAGTTGTAATGTACCATAGTTTCTTCCTCGAAACAAAGTCAGCTGCATTGCCAGGCATGAAACATTTTTAGGAGCGGTCGTTTTTTTAAATGTGATGATATGTCCAATACAGCAAGAACTTATCCACGATCACGAAGCTCCGTAACTCAAAGCTAATATGCGTTGGAACATATATTGTTATGTATATGTCTGCACACGACAAGGTTTTGTAATCCATCAGTATTACGTGAAACGTATTTGGTCGCAGTTGATAAGGCTTATAGAGGAAGAATGTGATGCTATATTCGTTTCAATTATCTTCTTCAGCCATGATTATGCTCAGTCTAGAAAGTTAGTCCCTAAGCACTACGATGACCGTTAACCTGATATTCTTCATAACGTCAAACATAATAGTTATTTTTGATTGGCTAGACTAAAAGAAGCGCAAATATACAAAACGTTGACACAAAACCTTACACTCCGTTATTCTTGTACAGATTTTATAAGGTTGAATGTTATGTTTTGCTATATGTATAAATTGTATGTTTTAATAATTTCTGTATTATCAACTGATGACATATACTAACTCGTCACCTTCTTGCACAAAATGTTAGGACAAACGTTTTACATTACATTTTAAAAGCGCAGTTGTGTTTAAGTCATTATGTTAAGTCATGAAATGTGTTTTCTATCTATTTGTCACATAAAACAATCGATGAGCCTCCTAAAGAATAAAGACTGCACTTTTTGTTGTTAAACAATTTAAAAAAATAACTTGACACAAACGTCACAACGAACACGATTGTACTTTGACTCAGCTCAATGCTGGTATTGTCTGAATTTAGACAATATATGTAAAATAATGCCCAAAACACGTCAATATTAAGTTTTAAACGTAGACATTTGTAAAATGTCATTCATTACAACATTAAATCACATGGCCGAAGTAGACATATCTATTAATTTATTCGCATACTTTAATAATTACTTTATAGTTAAAGAAACACTTTCAAAATATGCGTCGTTGTACAATGTCAATTTTTTAATTTGTCAAATCGGAATCGTCGAAACTATATGATGTTTTTGCCGAATACATTTTTGATATCTTAAAAACGGTTCACGTAAATGCTTTTAAATAAGGTGTCATTTTGCATTTGAAATATAAGCTCTAAATAAAAACATTCACAATTTAAAAACGACCTCACAGAGCGTAAATAAGATGCTCGCAAATAGAGTATGTTAAGGATTTTGCTGAGATTTGACCTTGTGAACTAGTTTTTGACCTGAATAGGTAACACGTTTTCTTTGTAGATTCGATTTAACCGGTGACCTTATTTTCGGTATCAATTAAACAAGATTTGAATTTGGCTTCAAATTTCAAAAATTTGGTAACATTAAAATTAAGTTTCTTTCAAATATTTAGGAATATTGAGTCATAAATGTAGCTTCCAAATTGGTCGCAACTTTATAATTAGATTCATTCAGTGAATTAGTTTGTGACTCCGCATAACCCAGATTAGAACTTAGCCTAGGTTTGCTAAAGATACACATTCTGACCAACTTTCGAAAATATTTTACTGAAATGTGTCATCTAGCATGATAAGGAGGTAAACATTAACGATAACGATTTGACCTTGAGATGAAGTCGAAGTCAACAATCAATATGTTTAAGCGTTAATGTCATTCACCGATCAGATCGCTCTTGATACCCATTTATGCATTCTCTGATTGTCTCTACATAAACTGAATCTGGGTATGTCATCCACAATATCAATCAGAGTCAGAGTGTTGCCTTTCGATTGTCTGTCAGACGAGCAGTTATTTTTGTGCCGGTTTGTCATTGGGTCGATGCAATTGTCTGGTTCCGTGCGATAACAGTTCCATACATACGCTACTCATCACACGGGCATTTTGGTGTCGCCAGAGAGTTGCAGTAGAAATTTCTGAGGAATCGCGTTCAATGACTTGCTTGAACTTATATATTCAGACGTGTATTATGTGTTAATAAAGGTTTCGACATGTATTCAACTTCTCTGTCTAATATTATCCTGTTGAGTTATGCGTGTGCTTTTTGGCTTTTTTGTCATAAAAAAAACAATATTCACATATTTTAACAACACGTATGTAATACTGATATAACTAGTAGCACTGATTGATCTTCCCGTGAAGTTTGAATCCTTTTAAGTTGCTATTAAATTTGTATCGCAAAACAATGAGATTAAAATCGATGTATATGTTTAAGTATATCAGTTGATTCAGAAATAAGTGTGAATGTTTGGTGAGCGCGTAAGTAAAAGTATACAAATAATGCGGTAACTGTACTATCCGAAACACTTGCTTGTATGTCATATAAGTTTTTCTATTTAAATGGTTAGTATTTCTAGTGGAAATAGCATGACCCCAATCTTGAGCACCGCGCATGGCATTACTTGTAATTATTCTTAGAAAGCAAGCGGTAGTATTCAAATTTTGATTGGGTTCTTGTGTGACAGCCATTCACACGCACTTCTTATTCGAAACGTTTAAGGAATACACGTCATGGCAGATACTCATTATTAATTAAGACGCATTTTTACTAAGGAGTTAACCAATGTAGTGGCAAGTATATATTACACTTTAACATCTTAAGACTAGCTTCGACACATGTGGTTATTTAGCGGTTTTTTGTTCGAGTAAATGAATGCATAATAAATTACCTGCTTATTTAAATAATAAATAAGAAATCTTTATACACCGCCAAGAGAGAAAGTCGCAACACCACACCAAACATAACAATGAATAAACATGTGGTCATCGCCTTAACCCATCTATGCCTAGCGTCCTGAAAAAAGGCCTTGGCAAACAGCGTAGACCCAGATGAGACGCCGCATGAAGCGGCGTCTCATCAGGGTCTGCGCTGTTTGCTTAAAAGAATATATGTAAGAAATATTCTGAATATAGAAATAAATATACCAGACATCCCTAATTTGGGAAATGAATTGATCCAATTTAGAAGGATGGGAGAGTCCACTAGGCATAAATGGGTTAAAAGAANCAGCTGCATTGCCAGGCATGAAACATTTTAAGGAGAGGTCGTTTTTTAAATGTGATGATATTTCCAATACAGCAAGAACTTATCCACGATCACGAAGCTCCGTAACTCAAAGCTAATGCGTTGGAACATATATTGTAATGTATATGTCTGCATACGACAAGGTTGTGCAATCCATCAGTATTACGTGAAACGTATTTGGTCGCAGTTGATAAAGCTTATAGAGGAAGAATGTGATGCTATATTCGTCTCAATTATCTTCTTTAGCCATGATTATGCTCAGTCTAGAAAGTTAGTCCCTAAGCACTACGATGACCGTTAACCTGATATTCTTCATAACGTCAAACATAATAGTTATTTTTGATTGGCTAGACTAAAAGAAGCGCAAATATACAAAACGTTGACACAAAACCTTACACTCCGTTATTCTTGTACAGATTTTATAAGGTTGAATGTTATGTTTTGCTATATGTATAAATTGTATGTTTTAATAATTTCTGTATTATCAACTGATGACATATACTAACTCGTCACCTTCTTGCACAAAATGTTAGGACAAACGTTTTACATTACATTTTAAAAGCGCAGTTGTGTTTAAGTCATTATGTTAAGTCATGAAATGTGTTTTCTATCTATTTGTCACATAAAACAATCGATGAGCCTCCTAAAGAATAAAGACTGCACTTTTTGTTGTTAAACAATTTAAAAAAATAACTTGACACAAACGTCACAACGAACACGATTGTACTTTGACTCAGCTCAATGCTGGTATTGTCTGAATTTAGACAATATATGTAAAATAATGCCCAAAACACGTCAATATTAAGTTTTAAACGTAGACATTTGTAAAATGTCATTCATTACAACATTAAATCACATGGCCGAAGTAGACATATCTATTAATTTATTCGCATACTTTAATAATTACTTTATAGTTAAAGAAACACTTTCAAAATATGCGTCGTTGTACAATGTCAATTTTTTAATTTGTCAAATCGGCATCGTCGAAACTATATGATGTTTTTGCCGAATACACTTTTGATATCTTAGAAACGGTTCACGTACATGCTTCTAAATAAGGTGTCATTTTGCATTTGAAATATATGCTCTAAATAAAAACATTCACAATTTGAAAACGACCTCACTGAGCGTAATAAGATGCTCGCAAATAGAGTATGTTAAGGATTTTGCTGAGATTTGACCTTGTGAACTAGTTTTTGACCCTAATAGGTAACACGTTTTCTTTGTAGATTCGATTGAACTGGTGACCTTATTTTTGGTATCAATTAAACAAGATTTGAATTTGGCTTCAAATTTCAAAAATTTGGTAACATTAAAATTAAGTTTTTTTCAAAGATTTAGGAATATTGAGTCATAAATGTAGCTTCTAGATTGGTCGCAACTTTACAATTAGATTCATTCAGTGAATTAATTTGTGACTCCGCATAACCCAGATTAGAACTTAGCCTAGGTTTGCTAAAGATACACATTCTGACCAACTTTCGACAATATTTTACTGAAATGTGTCATCTAGCATGATAAGGAGGTAAACATGATCGATAACGATTTGACCTTGAGATGAAGTCGAAGTCAACAATCAATATGTTAAAGCGTTAATGTCATTCACCGATCAGATCGCTCTTGATACCCATTTATACATTCTCTGATTGTCTCTACATAAACTGAATCTGGGTATGTCATCCACATTATCAATCAGAGTCATCATGATGCGGCGTCTCATCGGGGTCTGCGCTGTTTGCTTAAAGGACTATATGTACGAAATATTCTGAATATATAAATAAATATACCAGACATCCCTAATTTGGGAAATGAATTGCTCCAATTTAAAAGGATGGGAGAGTCTACTCGGCGTAAATGGGTTAAAATACGCCCAAGGCTGTGCACTGGGTGCTTCAATCGTTTTCAAGGCATACCGAATTTTACACTTAGAACAGATAACATAGAAAAACACGCGACTGGAAATAAACATTAGTGTCATAGAATTGCAGTTAAAATTAAACATCTATAACATATTGTACTAATTTATTTTAATATCAATGCTTTTACTCAATTGATAAGTATTCACAAGAGCAAAATCATTTCAACTTAATAAGACATATCATATAAATTGAATGCGAATATCAGCTGCATGAATCTCTTCTTAATGACTAGTTTTAAGAATCTAGCATCATTTGGCATAATTCGTTGTCATCGCAAAATTAAAAAGATAACCAGGCTTGTTTTTATATACATATACTAATATATTCCATTTTAATTGAAAGCAGGAGTTAGCTATTTGTTCATATCATGACTACCTTAACATGACAACGTTTATGTATCTAGACTAAACATGTATACAATTCGACTATTTAAATAAACGTTGTGTGTCATATATACTGTTAGTTCGTATCAACGTGAATCAAGTGCGCAAAGAAACTAAATTATAACAAAAAATAGAACGAATCGATTATGTCACCGCAGTCCCGGTATGTAACAATCTCCTCCTCAAATTGCAGCGCTTATGTAAGGCTTTTGCGTTATATCCGGAGTTCAGGTCATCACAGTGCTAAAGAAAACAAATGATACAATGAACGTAATCAAGAAGGGCACTCCAGAAAAGCAATGGATACTAGTGTAGACTTATGTCCAGACTGCCATCCGGTGCTTTTCTGGAGTTCTTTGCCTACAATCTTTCTTGACAATGGCCTTTAGTAACAACCATGTTTCAGTTTCGAAAACAAATCACTTAATTTTATGTCCATGTAGTTTTTAGGAGCAGTCTTCAAAAGAAAGATTAAATTAAATGTATTGACATTCTATGTACGGGTTACATAAGCACATGAAACGGATGGATGTTGATGATTATCCGCTTATTTCAGGAACATCGCCGGTTTAATTCTGTTTCAACTGTGATATTGACAAACATTTACATAAACAAATAAATGGGTGCACTTTATCATTTGCACGCATGAACCAATTATCAATGTTGATTCAAAATGCAAAACTCAATAATAGATTTAATGCGTTATTTCAACCACATCATTTTTTTCTAAGCAACTGCATTTATATCAACTAAGTTTGTTTCTTCAACATAAGCGAGGGGCTCCCGCTTCCAGGATAAATGCTGGAACTGTAATTATGTTGTTCTTACACATTAATTCGTAAAAAGTTGGAAGATATTTGATATACTATGCTGGAAACAAAAATGACCAAACATCAATACAGACAAAAGGAACATAAAACTATTTTCGGCTTAGCTCCGTTTCGAAAACATCTTTTTAAAATGTGCAACATAAATTCCAAAGCACGTAAATACGATGTTTAGACAAATAAACAGTAATCCAATAAAAGATTCAACACGACATGTTCTGACCGAATAAATGTTGAAAACTTGCAACAGAAAATTTTATTGTTATATTAAAGGTCAATGGCCTATGGCTTAGTTATTCATAAAAGATAGTTATGTAATCGATTATTATTTATTTGGAAAAGTAAAATTGCCGTCCATTGATGTCGCGGCCAACACATGCAATAACACGTGATTGGTTTGAAAGCTTCCGTCATTATTCGGAAAATGATTGAGGTGTTCCGTGACAGCTACCCATATTATACAATGTGCAAATAACAACTGATTTAACATGTTGACGGTCGAAGGAATTAATCATCAATAGTAAAGCTTCAAATTTTATCAAATTATATTTCTTGATAATAATTTTCTTTTGGATGTATAAACAGATGCCATGACTGACTTTAAATAAGATACGAACATACTAGATCATGTCACACGAATGTTATCACTTTATTATATAATTAATATAATGCACAACGCATAGTTGCATTATCATTATTATGCTGATTTTTTAACATAATACATAATAACATAATATTAAGTACTGTTCACCATCGGTTTAAATACATTGATATGAAATTGTATGCCAAACAATCCATGTTTTACCACTGTCAGTTAAGTGGACTTTATCACAAAATGTTATATATTTACTGTACGATTAAGAATAATTGAACAATATTTAACAAAGAAAGACATTTTTAAAAGTTTGTTGCGCTGAGGTTCGACCTCTAGAAGCAAAACGTGTTCGTTACAAATACACCAGGCATGCGTTTGAATCTGAATGCTGTTGTAAACAGTATGTCGGTGATACACGTTTTTGCTTAATTATCGAGGAAAAGCGTTACAGTGTATTATCTTCCGGATTTCGATTAATAATTATTAGTAAAAGTGCAAATAGTTGTAACATTGTTCTTAATAATGAGTGTCATTTTGCATGTTGGAATATAATGCATACATTATGTTTTGAATCGATGATATTTTGTTGAAAATTGTGCCCAACTGTGAACAATTCCTTTTTTCTTATAACATACATTCAACTGTTCGCAAGCGATTGATACTCATTTGTCAAAACTTAAAACTCAACATATAACTTAATGGATGTACTATGTTTGTGAAACACTGTTCAACAATTTATCACGATATAAAATCGTAACTCATGTGTACTTGCTGTGATCTTGCAAACATGTATGATTTGTGGACTTATCCATGTATAAGGGTTTAACTTAAACGTTTGATGTGTGTCAGTTTCGACTTTTGTCATAACTGTAAAACAAATACTTGCGCAAGTATGGGAACAAATAATAAACCATACGTTTATATTGCACTACAGATAAACCCATAGTTAACCATTATAACGTCACTCGTTTTGTTGCCAGTTATGTCAGTCTATATACTGTGCATAATTGATTTTGCTAAATGTAACGTTATCGGTCGAGACCATAATGGTGCAATATACACACTTATTAATCAGTAAGAATTGGTATAAATCAGAAGTAATATGAAACGATGATGCTGTACATTGCATTCCCTGATGGCCACCCAGTGGATACAACTTATTAAAAGACGATGTTAAGCCGGAATATAATCAATTTCGGTGTCAGTGACAAGCACATACATATTATATGTATTGTTGTATGTTTACTAACGGGCAATTTGAAATATACTGTAAATTGGTGCCCGATGTTGCCAGTATGCTATGTATTAGATCATAAACATAATGAAAATAACAACGTGTGCAACACTATCATACATGTATGTTTGTTGTATTCGAAAACGTTGAATTTACTTCTGGATATACTGTATCAGTTTTATTTTTTTAACTTATCAATATATATTTCATATGCAAATAAAATCAAGAAGAAACTCGATGCTATATCGCTATGTTTAACACAACAGTTGCAATGAACAAAAAAGGATATGGGCAACAAGGACATTACAGTATGTACGACTATACTCAGCGTCGGAATTTATTTAAGATAGACAATATGCAAAATAAGTCCAAATGGAGTTCCATATTGCCCGTTGGGGAAAGACGTTCGCTAAACTAAATTAAGTTTAACACGACATCTCATAACCGAAATAATAATAAGATTACTGTTGACACTAAATTCAATTCTAATTTGAAAGTTGGATAGATGCGTACATTAAAGGAGAAATAATACAAAGTGTTTGCTTCCGCACGTCAGGGTAAGGCGAAGGCCACAAGATTACTACAAATCCTTATGTCGCCTAACGTAAAACGATGACAACAGCAATAAAACAGTTACAGCTATGATTGAAACAAATCATTAATATCATCATCTGTATGTAAGTGTCATCATTTTGCATCACCGACATCATGTAAATCATCAACGTAGCTCTCATCATAATGAAACAATAAATTAGCGGAGATCTATGACTCAGCAGAAGTCAACATTCAATATTAATGAGTTTATGACAATCATCAGTAAGTCCTGCCATGTATTCCGCACGCACAAACCCTGTTTATTTTCACAAGAACTGATTGTGTTCATGTCATCCACAAACGCAATCGGAGTGTTGCCTTTCGATTCTCCGTTGCATGGAATGTTTCTCGCGTTCCGTTGTTGTCATTGTACCAATGCCATCATCAGCGTTCGTGTTATACAATTGAGATACAGAAACCAATGATCACATGGGCATTACGGCGTCGCTTGAAAGTTGCCAAGGCTATGTTTAAACAATCGCGTTCAATGACTCGCTTGACGTTTTAGATTGAGACGCGCATTACGTGTGTATAAAGGTTTCGAAACAGTTGTCATGTTATTCTTTGGATTACAGGTGTGCTTGAGAACAACTGTGTTCAAAATGTCTGCTTGAAGATACTTTTAACACAAGTATATCAGTATATAAGTGTTGTTTTTTAATTTATCTTCCTATGAACGTTTTATTCCTTCAAGTTGTTATTAAATAGTTTCCCAAAATAATGAGATTAACGTTATTGTCATCTATATTGATTAATACTGAAATAATATGAGTTGCGGTGTGAATCAAAACAATTATAATAATGCGGTAAATTTGCGGTCCGAGACACATGCTTTTTAGTTAAGTTTAGATATTTAAATGGTTAGTTTTTCTGCTTAAAATATCGTGACTCCAATCTTTAGCCCTACACATGAACATTACATAAGATTTGTCTAGAATACAACCATTATTGTATATATTGTATATGATAACCTAGTTAATTTCATCTACAAAAAGGACTTAAGCTTCTACTCCCAGGCTGATGGATTGAAGTGTTACCAGGTTATTCATACTCATTAATTTCGTAAACGTGTTTGAGTAAGATGAATATAAATGGTGGTCTATTAAAACTTCTTCAATAAAATCTAAGAGTTACGAGCAAGATAGAAAATCTGTCCGACAGCGACTTGCAACAAAGAATGAAAGGACCATTGCATTGTTTACACCGAACACCGAAATAAAAATTCGGTCAAGTGATCATGCTTGAAACGTATTTAGCTATGTTTTATCATAAAATTAAATTTGCCATACAGCAATGTCATGGTCAAAAATTTCAGATGTACGTACGCAAATTAAACGTGATATGTCTGGAAAGCTATCGTAATTGTTCTTAAAAAAATGTAATATTGCCTGTCACGCAAAGAAAAATATACAAATAATCACCGCATTTAAAATGTAAAAGGAATGATGGTCAATTGAAATATTTATCAATATGAAAGCTACATGTTGACTTTTTTTAATTTGTATTTCTATACAATAGTATTTCTGGATGGCAAAACTGAAGCAAATAAAAATATAGGGAAAGATACAATCAATTTAGTTTAGATTAATGGATATAGTGCATAATAGCTACATACTTCAAAACACATAATCTCATTCTCATTTCGAGGGTGAGCTTCTATATAATATTTTGAAACTGATGTATACGACTATATGATGTCCAATCTCGGTTTTAAAACAGTGAAATGCAATTTTATAAAAACAAAAACTTGTTATTACACCACTATTTTTAATTCTTACATACACCAAGTTTCTATCAAACGATCGCTTTCCATTTGTTGAATATAAAAACAACAAAGATTTTTAAGGGCTTCACAACTTGATATTTGTGTAAAGCAGTTCAACCATTTTACACGTTATTGCAGATAATCTCCACACATGTTATGATTGACATTTGTGAAACTGTCTGTTGATTAGGTTGTAACATAAATGTTTGACCAGTACCTTTTTCGGCTAAATTATTCATATCTTTGACAAGTTATATGCGCGTTTATTTTTTAAAACGACATTCAAGCATACATATTTTATTGCACTACAGAGAAACCACCGTATTAGTTCACCATAATTAGGTAAGTAATACATATTTATATATATATATATTTGTTAGCATATATTTTGTTCTACATTGCTTTTGCTAAACATATCGATATTGGCAAACATACTTTTTTGCTGCTAGGAACCAGTCGTAAAATGAGAGAATCGCTTTGTTAATTAAATTCTTCCCTGGAGGCATTCCAGTAATAAACCTTTTCAAAACACGATGTTCTGCTGGAACAATCAGTGACAGTGTCGTCAAATGCCCGTGATTGCCAGTTTACCTAGTTATTGTTGGTATTTTTATATATTTTTATGTATTTGATCTGAAAACAATAATATATATATCCCGATCAACACTGTATGTTCGTTGATATCACTGTGAACAATACGATGTATTTGCACTTGCCTGATATGATTACAAAACTGAGGATTATCATGTATGTATTTAGGAGACATTACCGTGTCAGATAATATGCAATTACAAATATGAGTGTGAATATGATACAAATGAACATATACTTAGTAAATAGATACTTTTTTACTTAAATTATTACACTTTCTTAAACGGATATAACTTTTACATTAATGCGGATTTTATTTGATTTACATCAAGCCAATTCGATGATCTTACACTACAAAATATCCAGGCGTAATATCGAAATGTAATAAATCCTACCAATAAACAATATTAAATCTGAAGCAATAACATTGGATCAAACACGAAATAACCATAGTTCAAAGAGGACATGAATATGGTAGCTGGCTAACAAAATACATCATCCTAATTGAAAATGATATCCGTTGCACTCCTTGTCAGGGCATACTAATAGACATATTTTTATGGTGTTTCTACGGCGAATTGCTATTCCCCTCACCAATGATGATCTGACAGACCTAATGCGAAGAGCCAACGTTGAAGAAAAGTTCAAACCTCAGCGACTATTTACTAAAACAGCATTGTTAATGCCAGTTTTTTATGTAGGTCATTGCACTGAAGTTTTAACTAGCCATTTTTATGAATAGAAATGTGGTGACCTGTATACTGGATATTGCCCATGACGTCACACAAATGTGGTGGCCTGTAAACTGTATATTGCTCATGACTTCAAACAATATTGGTGACCTGTAATATTGATATCCCTCATGAAGTCACACAAATGTGGTAACATGTAGACTGGA
Organism: Dreissena rostriformis; assembly: GCA_007657795.1. Classification (NCBI taxonomy): domain Eukaryota; kingdom Metazoa; phylum Mollusca; class Bivalvia; order Myida; family Dreissenidae; genus Dreissena; species Dreissena rostriformis. Next base: position 35,259 of record VMBQ01002210.1, read on the forward strand.
TATCACTGGAGACGTCACACAACTGTCGTGACCTTTATACTGGATAATGTTCATAAAGTCACTTATTTAAATGCGGACTGGCAAGACATAGTGGTTAAAAAGGATAGATAAACTAGATGTGGTAGAACGCATTGTGTTGCATTATTATTAAAAAAAAAGCATTTGCCTATCCAAGATAATAAAATAAGAATTGGTGATTATCCTTGTCATGTACTAGGTCAAAACATCGAAAAATGTTACACGTGATTTTAGGTTCTATGCTTGGTCGATAAAGGCTCAATCAATTATCGAAGCACCTCAAGCCATGTCAAGCTAGTTTGTTCATGTTATATAAGCGATTGCACTCCATTTCTCTCTCTCCAGAATGAGGGATTGAAATGTTGCGTTGTAATTGTTACACTACAAAACTCGTTCATAAAACAACAATCTTTTTGCATTTTGTCAATGCGTTTTTATTGCAACTTCTGTACCATATACAAAATCATTCACACACGTAAACGAAAATGCAGCATTCTCAAAAATAGAAAAAAAAACAACAATTTAAACAGCTCAGCACGGTTTGAAAAATATTGAATACAGACAATGAGCTTAATTAATCCATAGGCTCATAAATATTGCTTGAGAACAAAGACATCCGTAAAACAATACAAATGGCAACATTACATCCCGTGACCAAACATATTGTTTTTCAGAATTTATACAAAAATCGTCGCAAATAAACTAGAGCTGTGTAAATATGTTCTGTTTAAAGTAACTCAAATGATATGATCCACAACATTTACAGCGTTCCGGAATATAACAGTAACTTGGTTACATTTAGCACTTCCACATCCAACACCGTATCAACAGCGATACGAGCAATAATAACAATAACTAGTAACTAGTGTATCAAAAGATAATATTGATAATACTATGGTTATCATAATTAAAAGCCATTCGTATATCGTGTTTTGTTACGTTATAACCACAAGTGAATTAGGAACAACTTTTAGGTTAATAGTTTAATGATTACGTTTACTTTAATATGTGTAAAGGTTGAACTTAGCGTTGCATTGAATGATTCAAGACAACTTATCCAGTTTTGTTACCAGACTAGATGTTCTTTGTTATTTTAGTTAATTTGTTTTTATTTCTCAGTAAAAGTAAAAGTGCTGTCCATCAATGTGACGCTTCCAATTATCTGATCCACGCAGGTAAATTACACGTGATTTGCTTTGAAAGCTACCGGTATTATTCCGATAAGGATTACAGTGTCGTATGACAGCCACACGCACGAGAATATATAGCATAAACATCTCATATGAAATGTAAATGAATTATAATGAACGCGAATAATCATCACTATTACACATACATGTTATCGTGGGAGCCAAATTGTATTTTCTAAACGTTTAATGTCTATGGGATGGCAACGCAAACAGATGAATAACGCATGCACAAAGATACACTGATGCTAAGTTCGACACTTGCATCTAATCAGTGAATTGTATGTGAGATATATATTGCCTACATACTTCTTAGGCCCATTTTGCATTTGAACTATTCCTCTCTGATCAACGACGCTATATTCAAATGCAACTTCAAAAATGCTATAAATGCGCAATTTTAAACAAGATAGACCAGATCAAGTTTTGACATTAGCAGTTAAAATCATCAATCGTAATACGTAATATCCATGTACAAAGAATGGAGTAAGTTACTGATGTATATGCGTATATGTATTCAAGTATTTTTGTCCATTTTCCATTGATTTTCCAGATCAAGTTTGACATACAAAGTTTAAATCAATAATCGTTATCCGTAAAATGTATGTGCAAAGACGGGATAAAGTTACAGTATCACATATATGCACTAACTAAATGTTTTTGCCATCGTAGGTTTAAACATCAATTTTCCATCGTTACGTCGTCTTGCATAGGCAATAGAAACGTTTTACAATATACTCATTGGATAAATTTAACTATTTAACTGCACTATGGAGACATCATAGTACCAGTATTATTGATGTGGTCGTATCAAAAGTAACTATGTCAGCGCATATAAAAGCACATGACAATTATTTGTCAATAAAACACGTATTACGTGTATTTATCAGTAGTAAATCGAAACAATGACGATATTTAATAGATTCCCCGAAGACTTTCCTATGGAATGGAATGGGAATAGATGCGCTATCCATAGGGAGCGTTATCATTAAACAAATACCGGAAATCATGTTTGCCCCAAGCCCCTCGAGACCTTACAAAAAGAACCCGACCCCTCCGCATGACCTCAGACCCTTAAGTGATTGGTTTGTTTTCATATATGATTGGACCGTTGTTATATGACGATATGGACATAACAAAAAAATGAAAACAATATTCAAAATATTCATGTCATATATATTTAAACAAGGTACGAAACATATTTACTGTGTATGTACATTGCCGAACAAAGTTATGCACAGAGATCGTTCGGGTTATTTTTTCTATTGTATACACACGCATGGGTGTTACACATACCAAAAATCTTGCAAAAGAACAATACACATACTAGGTTTGACACATTCTCATCATCATCATCATCATCATCATCATCATCATCATCATCATCATCATCATCATCATCATCATCATCATCATCATCATCATCATCATCATCATCATCATCATCATAATCATCATAATCATTATCATTTTTATCATTATCATCATTACCATCACCATTATTAACATCAACAACATCACCCATCAGGAGATATCCTAGTCTCCCCCTTATTCGATAGCTTATCGTTTCTACAGGAACTGAATTTATTTATGCCCTCCATAAACTCAATAAGAGTGTTGAGTGTTGTCTGTCGATTTTGCTTCTTTTGATAACTTTCTTGCGTGCCGGTTTGTCACTGGGACGTTGAAATCCTCAGCGTCCCTGTTACTACACTTTCATATAGACGCTACCGATCATTTGAACCTTTCACAGTGTCGCCAGCGGCGTAAAATCAAAAGAACCGCGTTCTATGAGATGCTGTAATACAGTTATAGGTTTTAAATCGATTGAATTCGGTGCAAGAGTATTAAGATCATGTCTATATCCAGACTCGTTATATTGCCATCAAGTTGCGTGTGCATGCGCAATATGTTGTTCATTAGTTAAACTTATCAAGACCTTGTAATCGTCAATGACATAATACAATATAGTGTCAATTGAAGCAGACATGATCAATCTAAATAGTCTTCAATCCTTCTTCTAGTTAATTATGAAGTAAGTGTGAGCTTCGTCAACAATCGACAATTTTAAACCTTGACACTAAAACGACATGCTGTATTTATCACACAAAGGGAATGACCCAGTTTTTACATAGGCTGCTAGTTTAGTTCTTAGATTGGTTATACTTGCTAAGAAAATGCAGCAATGCCATACAACTGTCAGATTTATGAACGTAAATTATATTTGATCTGTTTCGAAATCGACAGTCATTATACATGAGGATCTGTTGTAATGGCCACAATCACGCACAGTGAGGCACAAGCAACACACCATTTATTTGTAATATTTAATTAATGAAGATCCGGAAAAACTATCATTGATAATTAAGATTGCTGTTCAACGCGTATATTATTTATATGGTAAACAGCCACCGTCAACTAAAAAAAAACAGAGAAGTTATGACTGAAAAATAAACGCATTTACAATCGTGCTTGTTTCGACACATGCAAATCAGCGTTTGAACATCGATGCATAAAATGTATAACTTATCATCTATATACATTGGTATTTCATTTTATAAAACTACTTTTAATGTATCGTTAACTGATTTCAAATTATCTATTGGATTTTAATACCCTTCAATTTCGTTCAACACAAAAGATATATTTCAAATTTTAAAGATCACGAACAGTTAAGCCGCTTCACATGATCCCAGCTATAATCATACGATTCAGTATGATGTTGATGTTGATTTAGATCGCTACAGTACATTTACACCATGTCATACTCAGTGGAAAACATTTATAAATTGTCCATATACAAAAGCAGATTTAAATTAAATAACATTATATTTTGATAGGTACATGTTCATCGATAAAGGTTTATATCTGTTACGGATCAGCTCTTTATTGAAGAAGACAAACAGCGTTTGCGACACATAAATCTGTGTTATTTGTAAATAATGTTCTAGTAACGGACTATCGTCATCACATATTAACAACACCGTAAGTCGTAAAATACCAGAAAGAAGGCAATTGCTTTTCGTGATAGTAGTTTATTAAGAAAAGAAAAATATAAACCAAATGATATAGCTTTTCATTTGTGTTGGTTGGTTCCAAAAGCAGAAAATAAACCAAATAACACAGCACCTTGTATTCATATGCTTTTTAAAGAAACATGTCCAAAGATATTCGTATTTTTTTTTAAATAAGTATTTTAAAGAATTTACCATCAGAACTTTATAATGGTTATTATTTTCAAATAATTATTAAAAACATGGACAACTATCGAATAAAAACATGAGCCTCCACTGGGGATCGATTCTGAAAATATAATGACATAACGTTGCTACAAGAACATTCTTTTATTTACGACATAGCTCAGTGTTGAAATTAGTTGAATACAGACATTATGCAAACTCAGTCCAAAGACAATTAAATATTCATTGGTGAACAAAGAAAGCAGCTAAACAAATATAACATTTAATACGACTGCCCGGTATCATAATTTGAATTAATGTGTACACAACATGTGAACGCGTACAAAACTTGTTACGTTTTAGTCAAGTTTGTGTTCCTAAATCGTCTTAAGTGTGCCTTGAGTACTCCACCTCCCCAATAGTGTGAAATTAACACCCAAAGCTACGACTAAATACATCTAGGTCATAGGTCGTCTTTATTGCGGAAATACAAGAAATCAACGTCATCATCGTCACCATCGTCATTTGCATCATTGTCATCACCAAACATCATCACAGTTGTCATTCAAGTTGCATTTTGATTCAATTAGATGTCTGACTCAGTTGACTCAGCAGAAGTCATTACTCAATATGTATAAGTTTATGACATTCAACAATCAGAACTTCACCATACTTTCTACATGAACTGAATATATTAATGTCCTCCATAAACCTCCTTTCGTGCGTGTTGGTTTGTTATTAGAACGCTGCAATCATCAGCGTTCATGTTTAACATTTTCATACAGACGTCGCTGATCACTTGGGCATTACAATGTCGCCAGCAAATTGACAGAGTAATGTCAGAGGAAGCGCGATCCTTGATTCGCTCGTTATTTTAGCATTGAAATACGTATTTCGTATTTATAAAGGTTTCAAGCTGTATTCAATGATCTATTTCGTATAATCGTTTTACATGTATACATGTATGTTGGGCGACATTGTGTGATATATTATATTGTAATACGTATTTAAATACATGGTTAATCCTGTAAATGATGTACTTTTGAAATTTGCTCGTCTTGAATTACTTATACTAATACAATTTGATAATGAAATGAATTAAAAAATAATAGGAAACAATTAGTAGAGAACAGATGTTATTGAATCACGATATGTATAATATAAAGAAGTGAAACTCCAGAAGCTGCAGCAGTGTTGCATTTCTATCATACACACCTTCGTAAGTCGAAACAACCGCAGGAAAAAAGAATGATTTTGGAATTTTAAATCAATGACAGTTAGTGGCATATACATTGTTTTATCGCAATTGGTATGGACAATTTATTAAATATCTACCCAAGATGATGTCCTAATAATTAAAAAAAATATATACCTTTTCAAATTGCATTACCTGTTTGGCATTGATAACAAAGACGTCATGGAATTCAATACATTGGTAACATCCATTCCATTCAAATACTAAATTCGGGAAATTGACGAAGTAATACATATACATTTGCCAAAAGAAACTTTTCAAATATAATATAAAACAAGGAAAAATATTGACAAAAAAAATAATTTTACAAACTCCAGTCGCAACATGAAGACGAAATACAGGTTAAACAACAACGGGTACATGTACATACTTGGAAATAATATAAAGGCAACAAGGTCGAATCAAATGAATGCAATGCCTGATAGATTTGTGTATCATTTATTCGCACGCACAAACAATGGACAGAGCCAAACCATTAAAAATGGTACATGAAATAAAGAAAAGACAACTAAAAGACGTATCAGGGTATGTTCTTTGGAAACAATAGAACAAAAGTTTATTGTAAGTAAGGAAATCGGGAACGTTATGATAAGTTTTAAAAGAGCAACGTTTAATAGATCTTACAAATCAAAGTATGGTTAACTGAAACAGTCAGATGTGATATATGTAGATGCTTCAAATCTCAAATTACTCGGAAAAAAATATATCTTTAGATATTCCATTACCCTGTAAACAATTATTTTGTAAATAAAGATGTTCAAACCATTAATTAGCAATCGAAGCCGCTATCCATATAAATGTTGATATAAATGATCGACCTCTTCGTTTTTGTCTAAACTTTCTTCATAATACGGGATCTTGGAATACGTTACGGTTGCATAAGCCTCCTTAGCATCGTGCCTAAGTGTGTATGTGTTATTGAAGCAAAAATCAATGGAAGTATGTGTGAAATTGTGCGCCCATAGACCGGTTTAAACCATCAATTATATGTTTTGGATCGACCGTTCTATAAGCTGATCTGAATTTTATTAATTGATTTTTAAGATGTTGTGTCATGTAACTAATTGTGTATAAATTTCTTTCTTACCTTAAATCAATAAACTCGTAGCGATAAAAGAATAATATGCTACCAACACTAGACTTTCACTCTGTTTATATTTTAAGCTGTATTATCAAATCTCACTGGCAAACAATTGTAAATACTTAACATTAATTTAAAGGTAATGTTAGGTGTTAGAGTTGAAATTGGCAAGGCGATGTTTATGTTACTATAAGTATCATGCACATACATTATGTATCGAAATAAGAGTTGAATATTGACCAGTGCCTGAGTTCTTGTATATATAGTACATGGTATGCAACACGCATATCCGGTATTAAGCAACACCGTTCATACACAGAAGGATCGTTTTCCTATTTCTGTTGATTTAGAACGCACAATTTAAGAAATATGATACTAAAACACGTGTCATTGTTACAACAAAATGTCAAGCCGGTTAATACCTGCCATTTCAATCCTTATTTCGTAAATGAATGTGTTCTTGTGGTCGTTCAGGAAAACATAATTATTTATTACTATAGAATAAGCTTCGTTGTCGACAGATTTACTTAATACGAATGGACTTTATTTCAATGGTGCAATCTTTCAGTGCAAAACACGCGTATATAAAGACAGGTTTAACTATTGCACACACTGTTTTAAATACAAATTTTATCTTCAACAACATTCTTTCGTCAACATAATTAATGTGACAAACCGAAGATGATTATTGCAATATGAAACATTTATGAAATAAATTATATCCACTATAATTATGTAGTTACACATAATGGTTGCACATCATAAATTATATATTTTTACTGTTAAACATACGCACGTCGTCAAATGTGCAAGCCATTTTGTCAGGTCGATAACAATACACATTTAAGATGTTCACTTGACACACTAGCATTTGTATTATTACAACCGTATCAAGTATCAACACGGTGGTTTGTCAAACGACGGTGGGTTACAATTTGCGTACAATGATTCTTCATCTTTGCCGTAAGCAAAGACGTCGTGCACGTTTTGATTTAAATTCAGCTGCCCTTGCTTGTTGGATTTTACACATGTAAATTCGAACAGTTATATTAAGTGATTTTCGGGCCGCTTTCTCAATCTCTTCTACTTTTTTTTCCAGTAAAACATATCACATGTGAATTCAGAGCGCAAACAAGTGCATAGTTATTTCAACAACACTTCGCTGTTTCACGTCATACTTCAATACGTAAACAATCGCTCAGAAGACATCGGGCAGCGGCATACATAATTACGGCTCCGTTGAATTGTTGCGAACTTCCGCACACTCTTGGGTTTGCATATCACTGTCAATTGATTGTCGTCCAATTTAGCGCCACGGCCCTACAATCTTGTGGATTCTTTAAAATCATCCAGGTTGATTATAACACGTTTTCCGTTCATGCTTGGAGTAAATGTTTTGTTTCATCTGGGCTGTCATCTTTCTGAGCAGCTTCCGTCATGGCCGACAATTTATGCTGCACATGGCGTTTACCAATTTTCATGTTTCTGTGTTTTAGCGGCTCTAATTGCGTATATAGGGGACGGAATTCTTCCTGAAATAAAACAACGGGAAAACGGATTAAAGGAAAGAGTGTCAAAGCGTTTGCAATTCATTCCTCATCGAATAAATTTCATGACGCCACATGCAATTTAACTTATCTAAAAGGACAAGCTTTTCATGTTGATTGTGTCTGATATCTGCATTTACAAAATACACGTACTGATAAAATGAGTCATATTAAACATAAATATGTTTGGTTTATCGACACATACTCAGTTTATCGTTCTACAAGAAGTAATGTTATATGCATTTTCTGATGAATTGCTATTTTGCATTGGATTCACCTATTGTTAGGTTTATGTTTGCATGTGTATACTCCATGTTTTTTGTGACTGAATATCTTTTTCCAAAAGGTTTTCTGATTCTCCATCATTGGTGGATTTATCTGCATATCACAAGTGGAGTTAACATTTGAACAATTCGTGTCCGTGTTAATGTGAGGCCTGCTGTACGCATTTCGCGAACCCCCGCCTTTGGACATCATTGTGGTATACTGCACTTCGCTGCTTTTCCCGCTGTACTTGTACACCAAGTATGCCTTTAAGAAATTATAAATGGAAACTCATCGAAACAATTACAAGCAGTATAATCATGAAGAAAATGTTGTGCATATATGTGTCTAAAAGCATTTTGTTTTCAATCGTTGAAGAGGTACGACACAATAAATATAGGCATTTAACCAACATACTCCCTTCTTTATAATAAATAATAGAAGCCTTACCATGCACATGAAAAATCGTATTACAATGCGTTTTGACTCCGGTTTAAAGACGCAAATCAAAATTCACACATTTTCATGTTCCGAATATGTCTTCCTTTCAGAAGATCGCTGGCAGACACTTAGTTATAGACTTCTTGTGTTAAAAGTCAAACATTTTATTATTTAATATGCACAAAAAAGACAAGGATTTTGAGTCAAGTTTTTTAATCGTCAGAGATCTATCGTGATTACGAAACATTTTTTTAACATACTTTACTTCCAAAAAGGAACGCTAAATTGACTATAGTGGTCAAATTAGAATGTATAAAGATGACTAGATACAACAAATCTGGATTCGCTGAAAACGGATCATGTAAACAAATCCTGCAAGAAATTCGAATAAAGTGTGAATCATTACAATTCCAAAATGTTTATAAATAAGTACCGTTACAATTTACTAAATCCGTCAATTTATATGATACATACCGCCGAAATGGCTCATTGCAAGCAGGTAATATCTTAAGTATAAGTGAAATACATCTCAACATGTTGTCGTTCGCTACTTATCATTTATCACAAACAAGGGGAAAAAAGCTGCGTATGGATTTAATGAATATATTGCCTAAGTTCAAGGGCACATAACTCGGCAACAAAATTTTGTGATATACACAAAACTACCGTCATGCACTTCTACATAGTATAGATAAATTCCCATACAACATATATACACAGAAACATGTTGTCGATATACACACGAAACACTGTGGACACTACAAAGCTCTGGTTAAGAGTGACAGTGTATTATGAAGACTTAAAACCTTTATATAAAGAATCAAGTTAATTTTAAATATACTAAACATAGAAACATTAAGGAGCAGGGAAAGAAGCGTTTCATTGTAGATGGCTCAGCTGATAAAGCGACTATCATTGAATTCAGATGGCGCTTTTCTGACTACAATGCACAGTCGTATACCCACATTATGCACGTTAAACTGCCATTGTGCATGTTTACAACGTATACATTAATTGCGAGAAATACCATTTTGTGTTCAATACGTTTGGTGATTTGTTGTAATGCGTGACCAAAACACTCACAAATAGCCGCAGAATGGTCCCACCAATCAGAACAACACTGGAATGCCTTAAACCACTCGCATGTTTGCCTTTCAAAGATTATATATGGGTGAAAGGACAATTAGCCTTTGACTCCGGGTTAAGACTGCTACTACTAATACGTATTACTTATTATATGAAAAATATCAAATACATGTATTTAAATATATTTTCAGAATGATATCTTCTAATTATATTGTCTGTTCTGTGTTCTTTTACATAGATATTACTCAAAATCCAGTGTTAAACATTACTGTGTGGACTTTGTAAACAGATGACGTGACTTATTTCTCTTCAATTGATTAAATATGTGTAATGAACTATATTGCCAACCACACGGGTAGAGTTTTACACAATGGCTCCTTCATGGTCCTTCCAAATTATAATGAATTATTTTAAAAGCATTAAGACCCAAATTTAACCCCTAAATATGCAGATTACAGTAAACACACATTGATAAATTAATATCGATATACCGGTTGTTGTTGTTTATATAAGTCCAATACTTAATGAAACAAAAAAATCCCCTTTGAAAGAACATTGTGTTAGGCAATATAAATGATACAAACAACTCGTTTTACTGTATTTGCATATACAACTTCGCGGCTATTATTAAGTGTGCATTTGTATCTTGAGAAAGTTGCTCCATAACATGTAAACATCATAATTATGTTATTGTATAGGTGATAACAAATAAAGCAACACTTAACAAACCCATAATCAAAATTTTGACATAGCTAACCTAGTGTTTAGTTATAGTCGCATAGAGATTAAATAGCCAGATGACTTGCATCTTAGTTTCTCTATTTTATCTATTTCAAGCTAAATATTAACAGCTAAAGATTTGATAGTAAACCCCTTTTTCATCTTAACATATGTACGTTTTTTACGATTTCTACCGAGTCACAATACCAATACATATCGTTATTTTTCGAGTACAATTCATTTTTTTTTTAAATTATTTTTCATGATTCCCGAGAGGGATTCAGTGCATGTAAAGTCCAAGATATAATTGAGTTATAACTAGTCGAATACTTATAGTGGTATTTGGTACTGATAGTTAATTATTTTAGATAAAATAACAATTATTTGCTCTTCAATACTATTTATAGATACAATAATCTGAAACTTCCACAGTTTACGTGTATAGAAAACTACGAGTAAACTTCAAACATGCACATTGTAAGTTGCTGCCAAAATGTTCGACATTGACTTCCATATATTGTTTCTTTACGAAAATTATCTACGTTGCACCTTATTACCCCCAATAATATAGTTTATCTTAGATTTTAACGCTTTCAAAATATTTTTGCTTACGATGATCATTTTAATTGTTTCAGTTCGAATAAGTTGTCTTTGGAAGACAAACTGGAAAACATGTATGACGGACAAACTTTTAAGGGGATACAATATAATTATTGCTGTCCTTTTGGCTAGTAAATCTATAGTCAAATACAGACGAAAAAAGAACCTTGCACAACCCTGGGTAGACCTGCCACTGTCCTCGCCGTTGAATACAAATGTAAGCGCAAAAAAGGAGGACGAAGATTCATAACCTTTTCATCAGGTCCGTATCAGAAATGTTGATGCGCTGGGCGGACCTCACTCGGAATACTTCTGATATTCTGCAAGAAATAAATTCATACCTCGCACATGAAACTTAACACGTGCATAAGGTTTCATTCGGAATTAGCTTGCACAGTCAGGTGCAAACATGGTAAGTTCCTTGTAAATAAGAATTGTGTTAATAAATTGATGCATGGAAAAAGATAATACCATTAAACAGCAAAGTTGCTCTGCATAATAGTATAGTCCCTTGGGATATTTATGTGAATTTTTTGTCCAGCGCATTTCTTGGTCTCATTGTGTAGGGGAATGATTGAATTTCAATTTAGTAAGGGTGGACTGTTCAATTTATGGTCGTTTCCATGGAAACCACGATGGCGGCCATTAGAATGTAATTTTCAGGGGACCATACATGTGCAAATCTTTAGTTTTATTAGTTGTATATGCCTACATATTTTGAATTAAATTCCTCTGATATTTCAAGCATATATATTTATCTTTAAGATTAACTGCTCATTGAGGTCAAGAAAGGTCATGGTCAAGGTCATCTAAAGGTCAAAATGTAAACAATGCTACACAATTATGGTTTCTACCCAAAACCAATGTTTATTATATAAACAATTTAATCTATATATGCTCAAATGTTTTTTTTTAAACAAAGTGCAGTACGTACTGAGATGGACAATATTTATTTTAAGGTCATAACTTAAATAGTCTTCAAATTAGAAGTCATTACTCGGCACATTTCAAATACGTAATTTTTCTTAGAAACTTGAATGTAGGAATAGTTGTTTGTTTAACTAAATGATATAATTATGCTTATTTAATTTAGTACATATTAAGGTCAAGGACTGAATTAGAAACTGATGTTAATTATGATATAGGGCCTTGCCAGTTGATTTTTCAAAAGTGTAACCGATAACTATTTGAAAGTTTTATAGTCTTCGGATAAAACTATTCGGAAAATAGTATCATTTGTTCTGGCTCAGTATCTAGTAGGAACGGAGGTCCACGGTAGATGATTTGAAGTTTTTTTTAATATGCTGATGATGTTCTACATTGTCTTGGGTTAAAGACAATTTTTGTTCCAAAGAAAAAAAGTGTTCCCATGGGGTCTAAATCCAAAATGGCCGCCAAGATTGCCGACCAAAAACCTTGAAATTACCGTTTTTTTCGCAAATGACACTAACAACATATATTTTCCTCGATTTTGGTAAGCTTTTCAATTAAAGCAATTATTAACATATTATTCTTATTAAACAAATACATTTTTGGTGAAATATTATACATTTTAAGAAAATAATGACTATATATCTGAAAAACAATCTACCATTAATCATGTTTTATTTGGCTTGTGACATGTTTCAATTTGTACCTGAAAAGCAGTTTAGATACAATTATCATCCTAACTGCATTTATGTACACCTATGGGACTAAGGAATATAATAGTATGACATTTCATGTGAATATTATCAATAATTGTGATATATACGATAATAAAAGTGGGTGGGGTAAATTACAAATTTGAAGAAAAATGCATGTTGACATATTTATTGATATACTAGCCTTTTTTAACTTGTTATGTTTATGTATGAAGATTGTTTTTGATACTCACAAGTGGATTCATAAGAATGTTCGGACTGCACAGGCAGATCCGGGACCAACATTATATGCATTTAGCCCGGTTTTCCCTCGACAGACATTATTTTGCAACAAGTTCATATTAAATTACAGACAGGTCTAAAAACTAATTTCTGCATACACAAATTGGTGTTTAAAATCTGGCTTCAACTAATAAGAATAATTTAATTCAAACTATGGCCTTCGAAAAGTCATTTAAGGATGCTCATTTGTTTTCTAAGAGGGAAAGCGTCTAGCTATTTAGCAAGTTAATATGTAAGCAGATTTAATGCAAGGTTTTATAATTTTAAGGAACAATCTTAAATCATTTTCAAACTTTTCCAAAAATGAAGAACATTTCGAGTGATTAATATATGAATTTAGATGTTTAATAGTGAAAGGTTAATGCTTGTTATTACAAAAACGACAAAATAACTCAATGATTTTTATCCAGAAGATGGTCTTTGGCTTCCAAGCAAATATTGTTTGGTTTTTGCGAAATCGGCCACATATGCGACAAAGTGGTTTTCATTATGTGGAAAACTCGTAAAACGCGAATGTCGAGAAACGATCGTTCTCCCATGATACCGTATTGACGTATAAAATATATATCCAAACGACTTGTCAATCCATTAAATCAGACGCATATGTCATAACTATGTGTTATTGCAAGTCTGGTTCAACTGCTGATATAAATTATTACCTCCACGTTTTTAAGTTAAGAAGTGCTCCGTATGATATCGAGAATCCAATAGCTCTGAACCAGAACCGTAAGCAGCATGTAACCACGCTTGCCTCAAAGTAGCTGACAACAAGCTGAAAAAACATAGCAAATACTATAATCATTATACCATGAGTATATTTAAGTGCATGTATAAGCATTCTATGTAAGAGATGGTTATAATATGATACTAGAATTGTTACAATTACTTGTTCACTTATGCATTGTTTATTTAATACAATCATAGTATTCTTAAATAAACACAATACCAAACACAAATAAATAACTTCCACCTCGTAATTTCCATGGTTTCCGTGTAATTAATCCATTAGGAATATTATTAGGGTATGACATAAAAAAACAATAAGTAAACCAAAACTTCACTAGTGATACAGATCACTATTTAACAATACATAAATTAATAATGTATAATTAACATCCAATGATATAACTTTTATCAGGGAACAGTAATGAACAAAAATCCGACATTGAGATTGTACTATTACGAAATATGTGGTTTATTAAAATACCGACTTATTATGTTAAAACAGTAATGGTATATGCTTTGCAACGCGACCTTCTGTATACTGTACAAATTAACCGTAAAATGTTGTCCGTTTTACAAGATAATCGTGATGATCCTATGCAAAATAATATAATACGGTACAGTTAGTTAAAGTATGTTGTCTTATGGATAAGAAGAACGAGGGAACCATTTTGTGTTATCAGAACTTCGTGTTTCTGCTATTAAAAACAAGGCAAGTTTGTGGGTTTTAACTTTATAAGTAGACCAACCCATGGCACGTATTTTGATTACCTGTAATCGTATGGTTTAAGGTAGCCTATAGTTGACTTTCATTTACGTTATGTGCCTTTTCCGTGAAGTAACTTTTTCATGTTAAATATGTGAATGCATTCTATTTTCAATGTTTTCCCATAAATATTAATTGAATTTTGTAAGAAATAGTCATTGCAAATACAATTCAAATGCTAAAGGGTCTTATTATTTTAAGGAAGAAAACTAGGCTTATTTCATGGCTTTCGTTTGCCTAGGTAATTAACAGCGGTCCGGTTAGCTCAGTTGATAGAGCTAATAATGTTCGAGCCCAGACAGACGTGAATTTGAGCCTTAAAATGCGTTTAATTGTTATTCTGGCATTACTGTATTTCGCCAACATTACAATTGAAATGCCTTAACAATGCCATTTTACTATTCAGAGCGCAACACAAATTGTATTTCAGTTGAAAAAAATCAGGCAACTAATTTCCAAACTATCATGTTTTGCTGTCAATTGGTATTCTTATTTAATAGTTATACCTTAATTAAAATAATATTTATTTCCCAAATCATCAAACGACCCATAAACATAGCCCCGAAGGATAAACTTTAATTAGTTGGCAGGCGTAACACTTTAAACACATGACTCCCGGGTCATACCATTACATCACAGAACCCGGGCCACAACTATATCGCCTTTTTTGTTATTTACCAAAACATACTTTTTTATGCAAATGTTGCCTTTCCTCCAACATTTTTGCACTTCATAACAAAATTCGACTGAATGTTTATGCTTATACAACGGAGATTTAATATTCAGGAGATAACTTGTAACGACGTCTTACATAATGTCACGAACAAATGTCATTTCAGCTTTATAAGATGACGCTGATAGTCCGAAATTTGACTGAGAGCATAAATTAACTGTGCGCTACAAACATTTGCGTTTTGGTTTCCAGTTATATCATATTAATACTAATGTGTACGAAAGGAAATACGTTCATTCGAAAATACCTCACGAAGCACAACATTTTGTCCCCCAAACGTTGTGATTATATTGTGATACTTTTTCGACTAACTATTTTACTAAGCTACCGTGGCGACTATTTACGTGTGTGTGTGTGTGTGTGTGTGTGTGAATAGGTCACTTTCTGAAACAAGGATACAATATTCCATCTGTTTTGATGTAAGTTTGATTTATTCAATATATATTATATAATTTACTTGTATATCGTAATCTGTTTGTATAAGAGTTAGGTATCTGCATTTCCCATAACCTTCTACCCTAACTAAACTGTTTGAACGTGTTGAAACATTTACCATGAACATTTCCTTTCTAATATATGTGATATCAATGACTTTTCTTCAAGGTTCACCACGTAAATGTATCAAGCTTTAATTTGATCAAGATCATTAACTTGCTGTTGAATAATTCCCAAAGTTATGTGCCACACTTATTGTCCATAAACTGTCTCCTTAATTATTGGGCATCGGCTTTGTAAAAGCTCTTACACACATTCAGAAAGAATATTCATCTTTTCTTAAGATAGTCCTGCTGACGTCAAACACTCATTAGAACTGATTGAACACGTGCCCTTGTGAGTCGTTTACGCTCATATGTCATTGTAAGTCATTATTGTAACACAAAACAGTGTGACATTATAGATATTTATTCATTATATATGTATTCGTGCGGATTATAATGCAATTATTCTGTCCTTAAACCTGACCTACTTTTGGTGCTCCTCCCAAATCATGTTCAAAACATCAGTGATCGTATTGTCTATTTTTTCTGTTCAATAAACTACTTGTACAAGTTAAATGATATTAACAACTCGTAAACAACTGTTTGATTAAAATTCCGGTCCTCCTCATCACTATAAACACATCATCAATCACCACCCTTGTGTTCATACAGACAATGCGGTTAAAATGCTTTTAGTTTTTACATCGACCGCTAACATTAAATGAGAGAGCATTTCGCATATTTCTGTGAGTCAGCGGAAACTAAATTAGGGAAAAAGAATTCGAACGTGTTGATGACCCAGTCGAAGCGTAAATATCGCGGAACTTTTGTAACAGACAACTGAAAAATGGCGAAATAATCTATAAGATAATCTATTACACAAATAGTCGAATGTCATACTCTGAATTAAAGTTTAATATTTAAATAAAGATCATGCATCGCGTTGTTCAACAGTAAATAGTATCATTGATTGAGATGTATAAACGTTAGATGTTTATTATTGAATGTGTCGCAAAAAAAATCACTACATTAAATTATGCGCATTATTGATTTTTTAAATCAAATGATGTTGACTGCTTGTTTAAAAATACATATATATTCAATATGCATTACAGGGATGTAAATACAAGCTTTTCCATGGTCACCACCCTTGGTCATTCAATACCTTTGGTACTCAGGACATACACGTTTTCTAAGAAAATACAGGGGTCAACCACAAACTGTAGGGTTCATTGTTGAGTTGGGCATTGCCAACAATTACAATTGTAATTGTGCTTATATACAAACCGTTTGCAAGAGCTAAAAAGTAATATCGGGATGAACACGCTTAGAAAGTTATAGTGTGTGATATATTTTGTTGAAGTATACAAATTACAAACAGAAAAGCTAGAAATTCCTACAGAAAATATTGACCGAATAGTGCGTTCAATATAAAATATCGTTTAGTAAAGCAACTTAAATATGTTTTATTAAGCACTAAAAGGGCATAATGTCTTTCTAAATACACATGCTGCTGATACATACGTTTTGAAAAGAAAGGACGATGTGTATTTAGAGAGAGTTTATATTTTTCTTCTTAACTGTTTTATCTTTGAGATTAACATACTGATTGGCAGACATAAATAATCCTTATTTTAAGCAGTGCGTCACTTATAGCTTGTTTATTAACATGTCAACACTTCCTTATACTTACCGGACAATATAGAAGAAATGCACCAAGAAGAACTATCCTTAGAAGAACAGGCGAGGCCGCTTTCAAAACCTAGAACAGAACAGCAACATCTATTGATATTGTGTCTCTTTTGTTTTATTAGATACGTTTGTTACAAATAACGAATATATTTGGAACGAATTCGTCAAATATTCAAACAGACTATGGATTATTGAATGTATTATTAATTGTATTGTATCCAAATCAAGAACTTTAGATCGATTGCATTATATTGTGGACATTACCAGTTTCCTTTTAATAAAACGAGAATTCTTATTTAGCGTGACGTACATGTAGTCGCACAGCTATCGTTGGATTGAAATTTTTATAGTATGGTTTATCACTTTGTTTTTTGATGCATGTTTAATAACAAATATAACAACATGAACTAATAACAAGATCGATACTCTGACATAACACTGATAGTTCCATATGTACTAATGAGTGGTATTTCATCTACAACACCATGCTTTAATTGAACGTATACATACCGTCGTTCTCCAAGAACGTTGTATTTATTCATTTATAAGATAGCAAACCGACACAAATGTAAACTCTCGCCAGACAAAAATACAATGGTTGTTATTTCTCTGGACAGTAATATGTCGCTTAATAATATAATTTTTGAACAGTTTCCAAAATATTGATTTTTGGCAGCTAAATAACTTTTTAAGCCTATTTATCGCGTTTTCACAGATATGCATTTGGTCCCGCGCGTATAAGAACCTAGACAAAGATTTGTGAATTGACGAAACCATGGAGACTAAATTTATAATTGAACACCTCAAAATTATAATAAAAATAAACCGTTATATATCCCATACACACTAGTGAGTTTTTAGTGTAATGCTATACTTTAATATTTGTTATTTATTATTTTAGTACATGAATTTCGAATAACACAAAAAAAGTTATAACTTCTTTATTTATACCTTTCCTTTGCAATAACAATGACTAGAACATAATTATGGACCGGGTTAAAATAATTTAACTTTTCTGTAAGAACACAATTTTAGTTGGAGAGAATGGGCCACAACATCAAAGATACGAAACTTTATGTTAATCAGGAGTGATTAATACACCAAATGGCCTTCCTGATTTTAAGTACCTGACAGTCAATGCAAAATTATTATAAGCAATAGTGAGCAAATCCGCAACATTAATCGCAATGTTATCAAAATCCGCAAAGGTCCGCAATGTAAAGCAATTCCGCAATATGCAAATCCGCAATGTAAAGCAATTCCGCAAAGTGACTAACTATCCAGATAAAAGCCAAAAAAGAGCTGGGAGTTACCTATATCCGAGCAAAACCCATCTCCACAAAAAACTATTTTTTGCAATAAACATTTTTTTTGTAATAAACAGAAGGTAACCACCTAAGTATGGATTTACACTCAGCATCCTAAGACAACCGGCCACACTAAAAATGCACCCTCAGAATTATTATAATATTGAAAGTTTGAAAAAAATGCCTACCAAAGGAGACTGTCAGCTACTTGAATTTTTCCGCCACAAGAACTTTTCGCAAGAAAATTTATCCGCCAAAAATTCAACAACAGCAAAATATACACAAAATTGAATACTAATTGTTCAAGAGTTTGATTTTTTCCTGAAGGGCCCACAACAGCATCTCGGTTCCGACTTGAGACAAGTGGACACCATCATTTATAAAAAAGCCTGGTGTTACATTATCAATTTCCACCATTACACCACCCAAGTCGCACCCATTAATTTCCCTACCAAATCGATTAAGGCGGCGCCGTTTCTGATCCTCCGAACTACTAGGCGGCCAAATTAACCGAGGCAAAATATCAATCCAAATAAAACGGACATTAGGGAAAGCTGCCTTAACATATCTTAAACTACAGCGAATGAGTCGAAAGGTAACCACCTGAGGCGTAGCCATGTCATCCCCCCCCCCAAATGGAGGAAAATGTATTTGGGTGCCGACGAGAACATCACTCCCAGCTGGAGGTTGTGCTGTAAATCAGCCCACTTCATACCACGGACACCACACCAGCTGACAGCGAGGCTCCCGCCGACCTCCCGACCACGCTCTTGTGCATAAGCCCCAACCCAGTGCAGGATAGAGTCGCCAAGCATCCATACATCTGAGAACAAATCAATACAAATATATGGCCTACATAATATCGTTTGATCACATCCTAATTTCTTCTGTAGGTTCGGAAGGCGCCAGAATGCCATCTACCAAGTACCCGGATTGCTTCCTTCGATAAGCCCAAAGCAGCCAACTGTGAAACTCGACCAATACGAAAACTATGGGACGTAATGCCCACACAGCCTGGCCGGACCCGTGAAATGCACTTAGCCAAAACTGCTGAAAACTGAGACCTTGTCACAGGGGTTCGGTCAGCGTGGCAGAAAAATGGTCCACTGATAGATGGACGATGAATAAGGAACATTTCTATTGCACGAAATGGACACAATGCAACATCTGACTCTTATGAAATTTTAAGTGTTGTAGGGCGTCCATTTTGATTATTTGTTGTAATTCTTAATGTGACAAATATATATTTGCCTTGCTCATCCAGTCGAACATCATCTCTTAAAAGAGAACGATTAACATTTATACACGAAGGGATAACAATTTCGCTTACTCTAAAAAAAACAAAAAATGCTAGTAGGAATGCAACTCTAAATAGAAGTGTTTCATAAGCGTCATAACAGATATCAGGTAAAATAGCTAAAATATCGGTAAAAATTGTAATGGTGATGGATAAGCGGACATCTTTAGCCTTTCGTAATTTGAAACAGCCCTCTATAACTTTTTTTACAAGAAATGATTCACGCAAATTAGGGAAACCCTGCAATTTATGCATGTGATTAACACCAGCTACATACGTATTAATAGTATTGGGTGAAAGATTTTTCTCAAAACAGTATGATATGAATAGGACCAAATGATTAGGATTAATAGGGTAACTATTTTGCAAACTTAAAGCACGAAAAACATGCTGAAAAGCGCCAAGTGATGTTCTATAAGAAGCAGACGTATTGGGAGCTAAACAAGCATCCAGCAAACGATTCACTCCTCGTCCCATATCTGCAAAAGAAACTCGGGGATCATTTGGGGAAATAGGTCTGCCTCTGGTGCCAATTGACGGAACTTGTCTACCTGCAATCGAGACAATGCATCACAAAGACTGTTAGTAGAGCCGGGTAAATGACAGGCTTTTATAGCGATACTGAGTCGTAAACACAACAATGTTATTCTTCTCAATATTACCATAATTCGGTCAGACTTAGAGGTCATGCCATTCATTATGTCAACCACTGCGCTATTATCACACATGAAAATAATCTGTTTTCCGAGATAAATATTTTCCCCACAAATGCAAAGATACTAAAATAGGGAACAATTCCAGCACCGTAATGTCTGATTGTATTCCTTTCTCATACCATGACCATGGCCATGCAGCATATGCCCAATGCCCATTAAAATATATCCCAAAACCTTGGCCTCCTGCACTGTCAGTAAATAGTTTCCCATCTTCATTTGAAACCTAAAAATTATTGTGAAACATTGAAATTCCATTATGATTTTTGAAAAACTCCAACCACATGACTAAATCAAGCCTGATGTCTCTGCTAACCCTCAAATGGTGGTATGGCTTAGTAAACCCACATATGCTATTTATAAGCCGTCTGCAAAATGGCCGCCCTGCAATAACTGCCCGACAAGCAGAATTCAACGAACCAATCAAACTTTGCATTTCTTTAAGAATTGTCTTAATTTTATTGAGCACTGCCTCAATTTTTCTACAATTTCAAGGACTTTTTGGTGTGGTATACGAACGATCATATCAATTGTATCAAGTTCCAAACCTAAGAACACCAGCACTTTAGTGGGACCCTCGGTTTTATCATCAGCCAAAGGCACAGACAATTCATTGACACATTCGATAAAGCAATTCATCGCTATTTCACAACTTAACTGGTCTTTAGCTCCGCCTACGAAATCGTCCAAGTAGTGAATTAAACGACCAACTTACATTTTACTTTTGATTTGAGACTCCAGAAAGGTCGCAAATGTTTCAAAATGTCGACAGCTAATTGAACAACTCATTGGCATTGCTTTATCAACATAATATCTGTTCATGAACTGAAATCGTAATCACTCAATATCCTCCAATCTAACAGGAAGTAAACGAAATGCATTCTTTAAATCCATTTTGAATAATTTACATTTCTCCCAAAGTCATGTATCATGTGTACTGCATCATCAAAACGTGCACATTGAACTGAACATAAATTTGAATCAATAACATCATTAATAGAAGCATTTTCCGGACTGGACAAGTGATGTATTAACCTGAAATCGCCAGGAGATATTTTATGTACGACACCGATTGGAGAGCACTGCAAATTTGTTAAAAGGCGGTTGTGAAAGAGGCCAGCCACCCGACTTGCCAAAATTTCCTTATCTATTTTATGCTTAACGATATCGCTGAATTGTAAAACAGATTTTACATTTTTTGAATCTCTTGGTTTCCATGGGCAAGTGTAACTTAAATTAAAACCATATGAGAAACCATAAAGAATTATCTCCGCATCAGCCCGATTTTCATAATTAGCAAGCGCTTTTGAAAGATGGCTTAAGTTTATTGGTGAAGGAGCCAGTGACTTTAGGTCTGAATTAATGGGGTCTTGCTGAGCGGATTTGACCACTTTGGGCACCGTGTATGAACCGGGGTCTTTAACTTGGGGTAGTGAATCGATATGAATGCCCTCGAGCTGATGACAATGCTTGCTTTTTGAAGCAGGAAGAGGCTGGGTGACTGCCCCCACAATGTGCACAAGTATGGGAGAATCGACAAGTAGGCCAAGAGCAGGCGCCCTTATTGTAGTCAAGGCAAGAGTACGAGGCATCGACTCCTTGTCCCCTTGGTGTTTCAGTGCAACTAGGGGCGGACACATCGTCCCCTGATAGCGTACAACGCCACCAGAGGTCCGTGTTGATCTCAGCCCAGGATGCAGGGCTGACTTCCTGTCGTAACCGGAACTGAACATCAGAGGAACGCCAAGCAAAACCAGCACGCTTGCTGGCTGCCTCCCTGGTATTATACGTGTATTTCAACAAATTGGGAGCCTCCTGACTATGCGAAACAATATAAACGGACATAACAATAATAAAAGCATCAGTCCATTGACTGATGTTTTGTATTTGGGTCTTATCCTCCCTTGGCCTTGTCTCGATAGTCCCATTTGGTCCTTGGTAAAGCATCCCCCACCAGAACAATAATCCTGCAAATCCGACGAACCTTTTAACATTTATTTTAAATTTACAAACTGGTTGTTCCAAATGCGTTCTCGGAGCTGCATTGGAACATGTCCGAATACCTCATCGCTCATACAACGAGTTCGATCATAGTGGAACTTGGGAGTGACCCTAACGTACCACCACCACACCCTGTGACCATGTTTGGCGTTGAGACAGGTTGAACAACATGAGATGATGGAACAATATTCGAATTACGAATAATTTGCTCAAAATCTACGATATTACCCGCAGGTTTTTCCACCGCGGGCTCCAGCAAAGCTGCCTCCATCTCTTCCGCTGGCGTCTTTCGCTTTCGTCCTCGCGGCATTGCGATGCGATACGATTTTTTAACAATAAATTTCAAAATGCAACAAGATCCTTCAGCGCTGGATGGAAAAGGAAGTGGAATAGACTATTATTTATACCGTTCCAAATACCAGTAACGAATAATTTCGTCGTTGTCAGCTGATTTGTTTACATGCTGTAGTTATTGGCTAAGAGACGAAAAAGTTCGAAACTTCAACGAATTAACCTGGTTTATTTTTTAAACAAATAAACCACATTATTGCCAATAGTTAACGTGTATGCAAAAGCAAATTTTAATATAAACATCTATTGAGTATGAATAGGAAGTGTGGTCAAGTTTGGTCACAATACAAGTCTGTCCACTGATCTAAAAGCACCATATTGTCCGTAGGCGATAATAGGCAAATACCACGCAAGGAAATGACAATAATTAGACCGGGGATTCGCAGCTAAGAGTATTTACAGTTATTCTCTACGTAAAACGTTGTAATAACCACGGCTTAACACACCATATATGGGAACAGGATATACGTCTCTTCACTTCTTACGTCATAAATAAAAAGATCAACACAGGAAAAAAAATGAAACTGATCGATTAATAACTATTTACATCGTGTTTGTTTGGTGTTATTTTTGCCGTAAAAACAATCGAATAAAGAGTTATTTTTAATATAATACTTGCACATGTCATAAATATTATAAAAATACTTTTGTCAAACGCAAATGGCACAGGATATTGATAAATAGTTTTATACATTTGAAGTTATATAATAGATAGTGATATGTTGTTGGTAAGAGTTACATTTAGGCTATGACAATCATTTGCAAATTTGACACCTTTTTGAGGTTTGACTTTTACTTTTTCAAACAGTTTTCTCCCCATGGTTGAAATGTAAAAGGAATGAACATGTGTCGCTACAGATCAATTAGTGAATCGGTCAATTAAAAACCGCCTTACGATACTGACGATAGTAGCCAATACTGTTATGGAACCTTTGGAAATCTCTTAACGTCAGAAAAAGGCAAACAAAAGCCTGAAAATTGCATCACCCTAACTTCACATCCCTGTATCGTACTGTAATCCCAAATGAGGGCTGGTATACAACACATTATGACACAGGACACTGCCAGAATTACGCCGCGCTGTATCCAATTCAACGTTAGCACACATGGGCTCGGATCTTCGCACGTTTTACAACCTTCGGCGCATTGAAGGCAATCAACGTTTGTTGTCGTTAAAGTAGTTCACATCCTAAAATTGTAGTACAAGCTGTATTAAAGGATTGGTATTACCGATAGCATATGGTCTAGTCATGATAAAAGACAATATAACATTGTAGTAAATAGTGCGTATATAACATACGTTATATTAACATGATTATTCTTATCCTTTTAAAACACGATGTGTTCAAGCACACTAGTATAATTATTTTAAGAACCAGCTGGCTTATACGCTTTTGGATTTCCAGAACTCAGAGCCAAAGTGTAAGATAAGATCCTCATTCCGATGATCATTTGGTTGTCACCATTGAGTGATTCTTCGTATAAACTTGGAAAGGCGTTACAATTGCATATATCTTGGTATGTAATTATTCATAAAATATGTCCAAAGCGAAAACAAAATGTATGTACAAAAGAAAGCAAATTAGGAACCAAGCCATCTTCTTAGTCGTATAGTTTCGTATATTGTAAACTTAAATGCCAAATCCAGATTGTGTTTAATTCGATTTATTACCTTTGTATACTAATATTAATTGTTTTTAAATCAAATGCACTTATGCAGACATATATTGAAATCATAAATGCCAAAACGTGACAAGCGAGTCTCATATTTCACACATATGCATTATGTACTAGTTATCACACATAGACAAGTGCTTGCGTTATGGAAACAAAGTGATTGGCTACATACCTTGAACAATGAAGAACATTGCTCATAAGTTGGATAAAACATTTTGATATTTGTTCACCAGGCGATGGTCTTACACATAAGCGTGCCACAAGATAATTTCATAAAAATACATGTGCACGAAAAAGTATAGTATTAACTGGATCGTTAACATACATTTACATCATAAAGGCGTACATAATACCCATTTGAAAATCGGTAAATGTATTCGGAATCATGTTTTCATTACTTTATACTCCTTCTGTAGTTTCGACTAATTTTTTCCTCTGTAATCGATTTCAAAAATTATTTCGATTTCATATAAGCTAAACATACAATTGATAATTGGGTATTTAGTCGAAGTTTAATTATTTTAAAATCGAATAACAACGTATCATACATTTAAAAAAACGTCTCATAGTTAAATTTATTAACATATGACGAGTGATTAAGTATGCTACCAAAACGTTATTATATGTGTATAACATATTTAATTGGATCCCAATAGCCTGTAATCCAAACTGTGAGATAAACCAAACGTGCTGATATAAACTTATTAACCCTCATATCATATGCACTGCTCTTTCTAGCAATGTATTGCCAGGAAATTAACTGAATTAAAAACCAATTTTGTGTAAAGCTTACATCGACTTTCTCCCTGTATTTGATTTCTATGGTCGATCCATTGAAGTATTTATTTTGAGCTTTGGTGTCTGGGAAATAGAATCCATCTTTACAGACGCATTTGCCCTTCTAAAGCCCAGACTGCTAATTGGCACACACAAATAATTTTGTCAACTAATATAAATGTTAAAGCTAATAAACTCGAAATGTGCTTTGCAACAGAAACAAAACATAAGCAGGAAGAGTGAAGTCATTTATTTAGCTAAGCGGAAAACTATAGCAAACAGAGAAAAAAAATTGGCACACTTTGCCTGAATAATTGTTTGATTTAACACCAGTTGGAAATACGATTGAGCCATGCAAAATATAGAGTATACATCTTTGCTCTGCCTATTCAGAGTGACTCAGTTTTTTGTCTTAGTCAAAATAATAAAATAACTAATTTTACATTGGGTTAATGTATGTTTTTAATTAAGTCATACAGTTTATCATCATTATGTGATAATATATAAAACATATTATAAGCATTACATCGCATTCAAAGATACAGTGTAGTCCGAAACATATCATGTAAAATGTGTATTTTCAAGCAAGACTATGTGTTCATACTTTATTAGCTCCTCTATGTGCTATGCAATTATGGTTAATTATTTACGATGTGCAATAAGTTATGCACGGTTTCGCAAGAAGTGTATCCGGGAGGCTGAATATGGTAAATGGACGAATTATTAGATTGAAGTCGTGTAATGAGTCACCGTCGTGATCCAGGGGTTGGAAGGGGATCTTTATCATCCGGAGATACGGACGGTTGCAACAATATTCCAATATGCTTCTTAGTGCTTGTATTCCTTTTATAAATACTGTGCTATATTGTTCATAATGTATACATGTTTTGACCTACCTTTGATGTAGCGTTCTTGCAGTGGGCCGAGTTTGCAAACACATTCAGCCCTTCACCAGATTCGTTTGGACACTGGTCAATGTCCACCTTCTGAAGATCAATGTCAAGTACACTGGTGCCTCTGAAAATGTAAATGGTATTGAAACATCCTTAATATTACTTTATTTTATGTTTAAACTCATCTGTATTGCTTGCTGGTTTGTCGTTTTAATACAAAATGTACAAAAACACGAGTCATTCTCTTGTAACGTAATTTGAAAAAAGGAAATATAAAATCAAGAAATCAAAAATCAAAAGAAAAAATAATCCAAATGACAAATTTAAACATTAAGTTGTATGTCAAAAGTCAATCTTGGGCTTTTTAGATCTTGATTATGTCCGTGTCAGTACATGTATCATCTCTAATTAATACGAGCGAACACCATGTGCGACTTAGAAGTTCGCATCTTGTACTGGTTCACAATATCATTTTTCATTTGTGTTAATAGCAAAAAAAATGTTTTTTTTTGTAGCACTTTTCATGAATAAAAACAATATGTTTAAACCATTAATTAATAATTGTATGTATGCAAACTTTAATGCAGTGGCGATAATAAAGTGTATACGTAAATACAATGTTTCGCTATTGTAAAGATCGTCGCCTGAATTAATGTTTAAAATTAAAACAACTTACAAACACATGATTCTGTTAATTCAAATTACGATCAATTTTGTACAAAATGCATCTACATAAACGTTAGCCAAAGCTCACAACGACACACATTACCAATAAGCTTCTTTTTCCGGATTTTTTTTTAAATAACCTATAATTACAATAATTAAATGTGAAAACAACGCATTGCCAGAAGGATATTTATAGTAAATGGAATCAAAGCAATCACTGATTTATCTCCCGAGGACAGAGCAGCCGAAGTTAATGTGTGTACACTAAGTTGATGTCTTAATGACTATTTAATGCAATGTGCTCCATAACATTATGTTGGCTAACACGTTAGGTGTATTATTGTATCATGTCATCACATTTAGACTGTAATATTATTGTATATTAGTCTCTGAGCAACACTTATTCAGTCCTAAAAATACTATTCATTGATTCACATCATTTGCCTCGCCTAATAAGAGATATAATAATAGAGACTCACTAAAATGGAACATTAATCAAGACAATTTTGATTCGATGGTTCGGAGGGTGTAGTTTAATAAACAACATTTTCGAAAGTATGCCGCAAACATGATCTGGCCTCTGGGCTTTGGGTTTATGAATATTGGTAACTAAGATAACAAAGAACTATTGTATGTTTATTTAAGACAACGAGCAAAATGTACATAGTTTGATTTTAATCAAAAATATATAAATATATCATTCAATCAACAATTAATAAAACGTTATAGAAGCATGATTTGTATAAATAACAACGCCGTTAAAAAAAACTAACACTTTTATTGTTATTTTCTAACTTTGTACCACGAACGCTAGTATGATACAAAGGTAATACTGCTGCAGCTTCTGGAGTTTCACTTCTTTATATTGTGATGCACAATGGAAAATATAACATTTCATTACTGGGCTTTATTAAACGTAATACATTTAAATACATTAACACCGCAATAGCTATTTTGCCAATACCGATGGTTGCAAACGGACTAGTTATGTGCCTAAGGTATGTAACTAATTATGTCTCTTTGAGCAGCATGTTGTACCGTTAGAAATACCGAGTTTGTAAAGCATATCAATTATGCGAAACTTTTACTTCAAGCATGACACATTGTCCTGCTGCTGTATTTAACGTTTCTAAATATACGAAAAACATTTAAAGAAAGCCGGTATATGAATATATTAGAAACATAACAAAGATTGATTTATGGATAAACTTTAACCAAACATTTGGTCGAGTCAGATTTATCCGAAAGTTTGACGGGTAAACTTTTAAACGACTGTCTTTGTTTATGTTGTTATTTCGCTAGTTTTAATTTAGTTAACACCTTTTTTAATTTATGACATTTTTTATAAAAATTGTCCTCTGACAATCAATCTGAAGCCGTGGCTATAATTTCCATATATCCGTGATAATTCCTTTTTTATTTTCGCCTGATTAAGCATTTTAAAAACCTTATATGCCTCAAATGCCTCATGTGTCATTAATTATACTGGTATAACCTAGATCGGCGACATCGTCACTCTTAGATTAACACTTAAAGCAATGTCCTTGATAACTTGTGGACAGTTTCCAACGATTTCTCTCTTATAGTATTGATATTTTGCTCTGTTAATTTCACGGAAATAATGAGCATGTCTTTAAACGTGAAAGAATGCTACATGTATCAAGAACCATTCACGAACCTTCGTGTGGCAATTTTTATTTCTTAATTTCGGATTTCGACGAGGCGCAGCTCGCTTCTAAAACCGAGTCTTTATGGAAAAATATATTATTTACTTTAAGGAAGAACAATTGGGTATTTCGAAATTCTCTCAAAAACAGACGGAAACACTATGAAAATAAATTCTGTCATCTAAATAATAGAGAAAACCAACGAGATTTTGCATGGCAATTATTGAAGAAGTTAAATAAAAAACCCACACGATTTTTCAATTATACAATACATTCCAAAATTTATTAATTGGTGTATGGAACATGTTTAACCTTACTAGAACTGTTTGGTTTCGAAGTTTTAACTATGCAATTAGAATCAGTATTTTGAGTTTTTTATCTAGAACAAAATAATACACTTTTTGCTGACGAACAAAACAATCTAAAAAAATATATAAGGTATGTGACATCACCTATATACATATAAAATTCCTTTTTTGTATTTCTGTACTGGTTTCTACACACAGTTTTAGCATCAAATTTGTCAAAAGTACATTTTCGAGGACGTTATGAAATATGTCTTTAACATAATGAATGCGAATTTCCTGTTGTGATTTATGGGCTTAGTAGAATGTTACAGTGAGAGATTATTTCGGGTGGGTAATATTGCAGCACCTAAATCGTGAAAAGCCGGGAATCTGTCTCTTTCTAGCTGATATTCGAGAAGACAAGAGGTCTTTTAACACTGTTCTAAACTAACCTAATTTGCGGAAGCACTCGACTTTATTCTGTTCACGATTATTGTTATCAGTTAATAGTTTACACTTAGTTACTTGCAATTTCTAAGGAGCAGAAGTAAAGAAAACACGTTAATGGCAACAACAACAAATTTAAACAATGATTTCGTATTAATTTAAAAAAAAAGTTTAGGACATGTTTTGGGTCGAAATCCGGGACACGTGGCTGGTGAATTCAGCCGGTAAACGGACTTTGCAACCTGTGAAAGTGCTGGTGTTCAGGGCTACCGTGCTCGACATCTGTGTTCTCGTTATTGTGGGCTTCCTTGTTCCAAATACTTGGCGACATCAAGTGGACGCAGGCAAAATCTTATAGAGGCCGAAGTCAGCAACATCTCAACAGAAATGTTTGCAATGTTTGTTTGGGTTACACTGTAAAATATGGATTAAACAATTCAGTGGGGGTTTGAGGTTCTTGGGTAGGGCAATATTTGGGTCACGGTTTACTGACGGGTGAGGGTGTGGAATTTGCACAGGATACGGGTCAGGGTGATTTTTAGATTTGGGTTGTGTCAAGACCTGAACACATTGATTGGGGAGAAAGAGAGGTCTTATGCGAATATTTACAGTGGGTTTGCATTTAGTAAAGTTAACGTATTTGTTACAACAAAGTAAAATTCTTGATTTTACTTGTGAGGTTAATAATATTTTTACTAATCACTTATATTTTTTTGAGTTTAATATTCGATTTGCTCGTCTGACAGAATCTGAACTTGTCATTGACTGACGGAGTGCAACAGTGTGTTGTGCTTATTGACTTGATTTCAGGCGCTGCGTAAGGTAAGACTGTTTGTTGTTTACCTGTCATGTTTGCTGTTTGCAAGCAGGGTTGTCTGTGCATTTGGTAAATTAATGCACAGGAAGGGTATACACGCCCTTGTTAAGTAATTGTGGGTTTGGGTAATCTCGTTTTCAATTTTTAGCGTACATGCTTACTAACAATTTGTTAATTAAATTGCATGGTTAATGTAATTTTAAGTGTTCATGTACATCTGTTAATTTGTTCTAATTGTTAACCCTAATTTGTTATTAGTCACTCTTTGGCTGGAAACCTTTCTGTTAAAGTGGGGAGGAGTTTTGTGATTTATGGGCTTAGTAGAACATAACCGTGAGCGAGTATTACGGGTGGCTAATATTGCAGCATCTTAATCGTAAATAGCCGGGAATCTGTCTCTCTTTAGCTGGGATTGGAGGAGACAAGAGGTCTTTTAACACTGTTCTTAACTAATCTTATTTGCGGACGCACTCGACTTTATTCTGTTCACGTTCATTGTTATCAATTTATAGTTAACACTTAGTTACTGGCAATCCTTACTGAGCAGAAGTAAAGCAAACACTTTATTGCTTTAACCAATAATAATATTAACAAAACAATAGTTGACGAAAATAAAGAAAGAGAACTTCACAAAAACAATGAGCGAAGTTAAGCTTTTCTGTAGATCATGAAGTTTAAAACAGTGTTTTAATATTGTATTTAGTACAAAAAGTGTTCGTATGTTTAAACAATCAAGCGTAAAGAACTCAATGGGAAACATAAATGCTCTACACGTGTTCATTGCTTAACAAATGCCATGTATTGTGAATTGCCCGCCCTACAACAAGAATTGCTGAAGTCCTGTTTACTAGTACATTAATAATTGTTTTAATTCAAGTTGAAGGACGGTAACATCATTTGTCATAGCCAAACTTTTAGAAGACTTAGTAATTGCGTAAATGACATTTAGTTATTTAGTGAATTATTTTTTTAGGTTTCCTTTATGGCATGGTTTGCTGTCCAATTGCCTTATCTTCACAGACACTATAGTACTGTATAACATGGAATGACAAAAGGGAAATTTCCATTCCACGTTTTGGAAGAAACGCTGCGTTGCATAACAGATTAATAACGCGTAATATATACCAAGAATAATGACATCGAAATATTAGTATGTAGAGTGCAGAAGAATATGCTTTAATGAGTCCATGAGTACAAACCACCTTGTGCAGACCGATGCAATCCGAAATAATTGTTAGCATCTTAGTAATCGTTAGTAATCTGGGATTATGATGAACGCACATATAAATTACTAGGTAAGTCATTACTAGTTAGCCTAGTTAGTAGTTAATGACTAGTTAGCAAAACATATTTAGTCTCATGATTATGATGGCGTTTAGAATTAGCACTTTTAACGCTATCATGTTAATATAGCGTTGATCGTCTCTTTCTTAAGGTGAATAGGGTAAGTCTATAAGATTAAAAAACACATAAGAAGGACTTAATCTATTATTTAAATAACAATTGAATACCATAGTAGCTTTAATTATTGTGTTTTGATGTGTTCATTTATATTGAGAGCTCGTATTTGGTTTCAAGCGTGGAATCATTCGTACAATAAGCTTTAATTTACTTAACAAAACAATCAAATTGAGGTCTTAAATGAAATTGCTCGCGAATGAGCATATTAACTTACTTTATTACCAACAAGAAATTGAACACGTACTTACAAATATATAGGAAAAGTTGTATATCTGTGATTGCTTGTAAATTTATATTTATGATAACGCCAATTATCACATATTTGAGAAATAATCATACACACGACAGTTTACGATTAATAGTTTGATCCATTCTACGTGTTAACTATGTTATCGTTAAAGCAACTATAGCGTATCGTAACAAACATAACAATTATTATACAATGTACACCAATGTAAAAACGTATTTGACAGTCACTAAGAACGTCGTTTGTAGCTCTTAATTTGTCCGCTTTAGATATCGCAATAAATATAACTCATTTGCCCGATTGTTTCCAATCACGACCGACGTATTTGTGAAATAGATCAGTTATCCATCGTTTTTTCTTTTGATCTTTTGTCAATAAATTGTAATTTGATTCCGTTCCTTTCATTTTCCTGATAAGTGTAATTGATTTACAATTTAAATCACTACTTATCCCCTTGCCGTCGTGATCTTTTGGAATAATTGCCTTTGCTGTGCCATTTGAACCTTAAACAATATTTGTATTGAGTTATTAGTTTTATCTTAATTTACGCATGGAAATATGTTACCAATAAAATGTATGTGTTATTGATGAAACAATGAATATAAAGTCAGCTAACGGAAAGATTGACCATACGATGTTAAAGACTCAATAATGCAGTTATGTACAGATTGCTATAAAATTTTCTTAAATAGGGACAAACATTGTTTTATAATATTAAGTAACTACGAATGGCAGACTTAAAGCAGGCCAAGCGGTCACCTTTTTTGGCATGCTTTTCACGTCGGTCGTGATTGGAAAATTTGTACAGAACAGCATACGTATGGAATAAAAATGGAAATAAGAATACCATTTAAATGTAACTTGCCTCTGTGTGTATCATAATATAAATATATATATAGTGAAAGTCTATGATAACGGGCCTATCCGCCCTCATATCAATAACCACCACAAACAAAATTGCATTTGCATTATCGTCTTGCATTATATAATCTAAGAATGACAGGTTAATTTATATTTTATAAATAACGTTTTCATTTTGAACATTAGTATCGGACGGCACAATGAAATGCAGTTTGTGAAAAAAAAAACGACCGTTAGTCTCCGGGACGTGATGTCTGTAGTTCACCTTCGAATGCGTTCTGTATTTAAGTATGACATATTTCTAAAGATTATTTAATCATATGCCTCCAGAAGACATATACGTTCCCACAGGCTCTGGTATTTCTTGGTTATACGCACTCAGGGTCGTATTTCAAATTGTAATTATCCATGATTTCCCACAGATAATATATCATACCCTAAATCTTTCAATGCAGCAGGAAAATAATAGATTAAGAACAGTATTTGAACAACGGTACGAATACGCCGTTCGGATGTCAAATCAGAGAATATAGCCTTACAATTTGCCACACGTCAGTGATGCTTAACCAACAGTGAGTTTATCCAATAACCTTACAAATGTCATGGTGTGCATAAATAATGTTCTTTATTTTACATAAAGCTTAAGAAACGATGCACACTTGGCGATAAAAAAATGATTCCACTTTGAGTAAAATTACAGAACATCTACATTAAAGTTTGTATAGTAAAATAAACAACGTTAGTATATCTACGAACTCATGTATATGCGTCGTTCCACGAAGGTTAATAAATTCACTAACAAATGACAAGCCCGGAGTTTAGCATGCGCAATATGCTAAATGTGTTGTATCTTCATATTATTTGGCGTACCGATGATACTATAAGGTTGGAAATCATCTATCCCCCTTGTAAGGTTATCACGGTAAAAAATAAATCCAGACGGAACACGGATAGTCATATTTATTACTATCAGCAGCAACTACACGTATAACATTAATACCTTTAACATTGCTTTACAAGTATCATCAATTTTTTCTCCAAACAAAGCACACATAGACTCCTGTACGAATATTCAAATTGACATTATCAATATACAACTGTACACTGTTTAATAATTGTCATATTCACAACCATCAAAGAAAGTTATCAACAAATGAGGTAAGCAAATGTAATTTGATTGTTTGAATTTTTGTCTCAATGGACACTTTGCAAGATCGTTGGTCGGTAAATGAACCGTGAAGTGTAATTTTGTGATCAATGGGAACTATATATTCGATTTGGTTTTTGTTTTCATTCTCTAGAAACAAACAATGTATTCGCGTCTAGAAACTATTCATTTGCTATTCCTGACTTTGAAATGCATAGTTCAAATATAACACAAATACGGGTAATATGCAAGTGATATATGTTTTATTAGTTTTATTTCAAAAGATAACAATACAATAGTTTATGGAATCAAATAAAGTTTGTATACAACTGTGTTTCTTTTTGTGCAGACGCCAATGTGTTGCCCTTAGTCTAGATACTTAAAGAAATTACGATACGATACGCAATTTCAAAATACAACGATGACTATGTAGTATAAAAATCACAAACATCCTCCGAATCTGTAATTAAAAGAAAGTTCATAAAATGAACATCCATGTATAACGTATGCGTACAACACACCAAACACTAAACAATGTAACGCGCAAGACTTAAATAGTTTAATATGCATGGCTTTTTGCGTGAACTAGCCAAACGATTCAAGTAATCATTGTAAGCAATAAGTCGTTTTAATTTGACAACAAGCAGAACGATTGCTTTCTACTTTAGACATCCATGAAACTTAGATAAGTTGAAATTGTCATCATGGTACCAAACAGAAACTGCACTATAAGATTGCATGGACTTGAAATTTTTAGCACGTTTACTCGTTTTATTTAGGAAACATATAGTTTTTATTTGTCTTAATGGAGTACAAACTGCCATGATTTGTGTCTGTATCTCACTACAATCAATGACTTGCACTCGTCAGTAGGTAATACAAATCCCACACAACTTCATATATTCCTTTTGTTGCTTTTTTCTTTGAGTTCTGAGCTAATCTCGTGGGACGATGTTAGATGGTATTACAATTGCTCAAAGAGTCGTTAGAGTTGCATTTATATGACATTGATCGGTTATTGAAAATAAACCTTTAAGTATTAACATACTGCGCGTTTGCAATGACGCTTTCTCATATTGAGTTACAAGGGCTCAGCTTTGCTATTCATGTGCCTAAAAGAGTAATATACAGCCCATAGTTCAATAGCACTTTGGTCTGGCAATGCTAATTATCTACAAACTTGATGGATACTTCATTACGGCAAAGATCACCTTTGTGTGTTATGAATTTTCTGACTCTCTAATTGTGATTACTGGTCGAACAGAATCACAAAAATAAACAGCACACAAAAGAGATTTAAAAGCGAACGTTCATAAATTGTTTACGTTCATAGCTACTGTTATAGAGATTGTGTTCATTGAGTATGCAAAGCCGCATGTTAATAGGAAAAACTTTAAACAGAAGACAACTAACTGTCGTATGGGATCGCAGATAAAATTGATGGCATTCATAAGGTCTCCGATGTGCCTTCTAAGTGACTTTGTACTGCAGTCATAGTCAAATCTTGGGTCACTGTCAGAATTACATGTTCGAACGTGCGCTTAAAGTGTGTTGTTTTCACGGTTTCTGCTTGCTCAGGTAAAGCGTTAAATATACTTAATAGGTTTACCTTATTCAAAATGAATTTGTGATCGATACATGACTTAATGTATTTAGTAAATTCTTGCTTGGGACAGTTGGACTGGTTAATTTATTTCGTTTTGCACAACGTGTTATGCTTTATTATATATTACCAAAAGGTGTCAATGAGCCATTATGCGACAATGTCTATGAATGTGACACGGACTATATAATGGTGTTGTGTAACTGAGCGATATAAATGCGTGCACGTTATATGTACATGCGTTTATTCTAAATATTATGGAAATATTATCATAATGATGTTTTTTATGTTGCCTCTTTGCTCCACTTTACGTAGACAAATTTGATTAAACAACAACATAAATAACACTATTTTTCATTATAAGTCATTATGCAATTGACGTTTTAGCTGCATCCTTTTTAATATTATACTGTGAAAAGAAAAGAAAATGCAGGTGGATTTACTATAACGTTTAATTGCATACACTGAATTGGCTCATTATAATTTTGTGTAACATTTAAATTTATGACGAATGTTTATTTATTTTTATATTCAACATGCCACTAGCTATGTCATGAACATTAAAAAAAAATCACATATGTCGGTTGGGGGTTCTTACAACGTAATTGACCTTCAACAAACAGATATACAGTATTAGGAGAATGTTATGAACTGGTTCAGTCATTGTAACCTAACTAAATTTGACGCCAACTTTCCATTGCATTTATTGCAAACGATACAAGGATTTGTGACACAATGTTCAAAATATTATGGTACAAGAGAATCGTATATGTATAATTATTTCTGGAAATGTGTGCGCTATGTTAATCTTTAAGTCGCATTATAGGAAAATCAATGTAATATATTATCATTATATGAGACTCAACGGAGTATATTCGCATTATATAAACGTCAATTTACTCTATCCTCGTTTTAGCTGTATCAAATGATTATAAGAATGAGTGTAATACATTTTCTATATGTTGTAACTTTAATATCAAATCATTTTTTGCATACGTTCAGTGACGATCCTCTTTCTAAACATTGTCATACGTACTTGATTAAAACATTAACTATAATAGCATGGTAAAAAAATAGAAAGTCTTCCGTTGTGTTCACGTACTGTTAATTCTTTTACTAGTAATTATATTAATACGCATAAACGTTTAAAGTACACGTTTGTAAATTTCTATAATAAGTATGATGCCAATTTCTTTGTTTCTTTTGCACCAAAGTACCATCACTGTCAGCGGATTGATTATGACGAACAACATTTAAGGTACAAATAATTCCATAGCCACATACATATTGATTATTGTTCAGGTGTGTAAAGGTTAAGTTATTTTACATTATTTTTCTCTTAGTGCTAATACCCGTAATACATCACGATATGATCCAAAAAGTGTGTAGCAAACAATGTTGCAATGTGTTTCCCACTGCCACAAACACGCAAATTATAAAAGGTTGTTAGGAAATTAGATTTCAAATTACATAATCTGATGTTTGATCTCCGATATAGCTTAAAGTAAAAAAAGTGTTGTCGTTTTTTCTCCTCGGAGAGCTTCCTATCAATTGAACCATAGTATTGGCCGTCAAAGTGTTATCCTCATAATTGAATGAAATTAATTTGCACAAACGCGATGTCTGTATTTGTTTCTGGACATGTTTAAATCATATTGACTGCAAATGGCTAATACATTGTTTTTTAACCATTAAAGTGATTCGCATGAAATGAAAACAAATTCAATGAATTCCGGAATAACTAAATCATTCGACTCTGCAAACTTAAACATTAACGGATTAAATGATATCATTCATTTGAATAGCCGGCATAATGACCATGAAACAATAGTATTTCAGTACCAAAATATGCACAGTGACTGTACATTCCTTATCATCTCTTCCAATCACAATTTAAATGTTGGAATTCGAAACACTTCAATAACATAATATGAGTAACGCTCATTCACTGTTGAATAATGTGCAAAAGTTTTACGCATGTGTAACGTGTCTGAATTCGAGCTTTTACTCAGCATATGTAATGAAACAAACATCCCCTGCAAAGGTCGCACTATGTTGCTCAAGCCTCAATAAATCATCGCACATTGTTTAAGCGCGCTCGTATTTGCATTGCTTGGTTTTTGTCTCGACGATTAACCCCCGTTGTCCCATATGCCAAACCGTGTGACACGATCATTTGTTAGTTTACGTTATTGACTTTATCACTTTATCAAAGATGACGGCTTAATATAAGACTTTTTCTATAAACCTGACCCATACTCAGCTGTTTCCAAATGGCCATCAGGTTTCCATACTGTCTTATCTAGATTCCGATATTTATCAGTCAACTAAATTATTAGTGGGTCAATGACAACGATTAATCAAGAAGTAAATTACAAATAACATATATGCAAATGGATAGTTAGACAATTATGTTGTATTTAAGTTTATAAAAAGGGACCGCTAACGAAAACGGCTATTTGCCTAGCAACATTTTAAACAGTTAACAATTAATAAGTAAATTGCACAAGCAATCAATGTGTTCGTTTTTCCCTTGCTATGATTATTGGTGGACTTTATACATTATCGGAAAGCTTTGATTGAGATAGATTGGGCGAGTTCTACTTCGCTCACATGGTAAGCCAAAAGGTTAGTCTGGCCACAAAGCAAGGTCTGCGTAATTCTGCAACGCTGAATCAATTTAAAAAAACTTACAGCAGGCTTGATTTAGCGACTAGTTATGATTGCCGACATTATCCAGATACTTGTTAACTATGTAAGAATAAATTACGTGCTTGGTTTATTTTTAACATTTGTGTTCGGTTGTGTTCGAGTATTCCTTGCACAAATTCAATGATGCTATAACATACATTTTGTTCTATAAGATTTGATAGTTTTTAAAACGACGTTTCCAGTACGTAAACTCAGTAATTTAAAATTGTAATATTCATAGTAACTGAATGGAATATATTTATCCATACATGTCACTCTCAGGTGAATGCTGGATAGCTAGAGACACGTACATGTATACACGTATGATTTTGTTTGTATCATATTTATACGAACGTCTTCTGACCGCAATAATTATTTCCTTGGTAATTTTGGTTTCTCCGACTTTAATTTAAAGCAATATAGCTAAAACATTAATACTCATGTATTAGTATTATAAATTACGTCATTATTATATTTAAATAAACTGTAGTCGTAATGCATGTAACAGTGTTTTCAACTAGCAGTTATAATTATTGTTAAAAAAATTGATTTTAAGCCGTTTCGGAGACATTGAAAATAAATAATAAATGATCCAGATAAACTAACATACGATCATCACAATTGTATCTAGCTTTGACGACTGACGGTAACTTTGTCCAAGGCAACATCCGTCCACTATATAAGTTAATTGAAAACCCATCAGTAATTAAATATTCTTCTAAAATATAAACCACATCAATAATGAAATATTCTTCCGCAATGACAAAAATGTCATTCAAATGAGAAATGTGACCAACCAGACAAATTTTGTTTAAAACTTCGCACCTCTTTTGAATGACTAATTCTTAATCGTGTAGCGACCTAGCATACTTATATATACATGAACAATTATGATTGAACGTTGTGACTGTCGCCGTGAAATATGTGACCTACTTAAATTGATGAATTGCACATATCGCTTTTAACTAATTGTTAACATATTACAGCATAATATGAAATGTCACTTCAATATAAAAGTGTGCATTGTATCATTACTTGAAAAATACATTATTGATCGAAAAAGAAAATACAATTACTAATTGAAATTCGCCATCGTTCACATTGGACAGTAATCTTCTATCTGTCTACAGTAAGAAAGTCACAGTTATTGGAAATCTGTCTCTTTTGCTGCCACCAATCAGTGTGCAGAGCATTATGTCTTTGTTAGGGTGAGTTGTTAGATATCTACGGGTAACCTGTATATTCAGTGTAAATAGTTTACAATTATGAACATCATGAATTAACTACTACTAACTTTACTACTATGCAAATTGTGCTACATAGATAAACAAAATTAAACACGTCTTCATCAGAAGGAGTAACTTAAAAGCGACCAATTGCCAATAGAACAATAACCCATCGACACATGACAAAGGTCCCAATCTAAAGCAAATGCTGTGTATGAGTCTCTATTTAAGTGATATATCAGTGAAACGTGATATTATTTTGTCGCAGTTAGTAATGGTAAAATTAGAAACGTGTGAAACTAGAGAGTCTTCTACGTTATAGTCTTTGTTATGTCACTTTGGCTATGGTCGATTAAGACATTGTGCCCATTGGCATTTTCGTGGCTGTTCACACGATACCGGTCAAAACGGCATACGAACGTAAGAGGGTTCGGACGGACGTTGGTCGCATAATAGACATAATCAACAGTGAATTACAAATTATACACCGTTGTAATCTCATAGTTTAGGTTAGTTTTTAAACGCAAATACTGTCTAGTACGAAGACGCTTTGAATTATAACACGTGATATAATCTCACCATAAATGTTCACTTACTTATATTGTTCCAACTCAGGGGTCACATATGTGATAATGTTGTACCGACACATGGGTCACATAAGTGCTGATGTTGTGCCGACGCACGGGTCACATAAGTGCGTATGTTGTGCCGACGCACGGGTCACATACATGCTGATGTTTTGCCGACGCACGGGTCACATACGTGCTAATGGTTTGTTCCGACGCACGGGTCACAAAAGTGCTGAATCTGAGAGTGTTGAACGAAAAAGGATTGTCTCAATATGTCAAAAAAATGTTTGGTTCATTTCAATCTATTGTTAAGCTTCAATATCATATGGATTGGACAACTTATTTTGTTCTATAACTTGAGACATAGAAGTTGTCTTCATATTTCCCTTTGGAAATAACCTTAGTTCAGATGCAGATTCACTGTATGTTAAATGCAGCACTTGATAAAGGTCTCGATGCAGAATCAATCTAATAACATCACTCCTCCGAGAAGCTTTTGATATGTGAACCAAGTCTGTTTCCTTCGCATAAGGGAATGGTGTATGCCTCTATTTCCAGACTGACGGATTGCAATTTTCTTGATTAACTTCACACTATTAACCTGTATATGTTCAAAAAACTGTTTGCATCATGTAAAAGGGTGGTTAATTACAACTTCTTAACCATATTTGAGAAGAATTTCAGAAATATGTAAATATATATATATATATATATAATATGAATTATCAGTACCAAGATATTCAAAGGCTTTTTTGATAAACAACGAGATTCGAAAAACAATATTGAATACGACGTAACAACTGACGACCGCATTTATTTCTAGTCTAAATTTTGCACACAATACGGTTTACTGTTTACTTTTAAATCGATCTAATTTAAATTAAGTTCAGCCAACGTATGAACCAAATAGTAACCGGATTACCATCTTCGTCATCATTATCATCATCATAATAATAATATGCAACAGCCGCAGCATCATTATCGATCTCAACATCATGATCATCACAATTAAAATTAGTGAACTATTTAAGAAAATAAGCGTACAACTATATACAGGAACAGTTAAAAGACCCATAAGCATACATCACGTAAGTAGGGTTAGTTAAAAGAACATACAGTGATTACATTCAAAAAGTCAGCATACAGTTTTCATTAAGTTAGAAGATGTGCTTGAGGAAAATACATATAAAGGGTGGTGTATTATTATTATGGGATTCAACACGACATGTTATGACTGAAATAACAATTCGGTTAAGTGATCATAAGACAATGACCCGTGATTTGATCCTGTATGAAAGCTAGTTATCATTGAAAGATGTGTTATCATAATAAAATTGCCCTCTACCAATGTCGTAGCCAAAATTCCAGATGCACGTACGCAAAGTAAACGTGATTTGTTTTGAAAGCTATCATTTTTAATCTAAAAATATTTTAGTATTGCGTGACACGCAAGCAAAAAAATGCAAATAATCAACTCATTCGAAATGTATAAGGATTTGTGGCCAATGAAATAATCACCAATATAAAAGCTACTTGGTGACTTGTTACTCTATCTTTTATTTCTTTATTATATTTTTTTTGGATGGCAAGATGTAATCAAAAAAATAAATAAGCAAAGCTACAATGACTTTATTTCGAGTAATGGATTTAGTGTGTTATATAATAAACAGCACATACTTTCATTCTCATTTCGTGAGTCACCCATTTTCTATATTATATTGTAACGCTGATGTTTTTTTTCTAAATGATGTTCAGTTTCAGTTTAATACAAAACAATTCGATTGTTTACAAATTGCTTTTAACAAAGGAATTCATAATCCTTACATACATCTAGTTGCTATCAAACGATCGTGTTCAATGTGAAGAGAGCTCTATAAAACATCAAAGATATCAAGGGCTTCGCAACGGGATATTTATGTAAAGTATTTCAACCATTTAACACATGATATTTAAGTGTGACATCCATACACATATTGCAGTTAATCCACATGCATGTTATGAATGACATTTTTGAAACTGTCTGTTTATTAGATTAAAATATAAATTTTTAATCATAACTTTGACAAATTGCATGCGCAGAAACCACAATTATTAGATATTAGATAGATATTACATAATGCATTGTACAAATGTATTATTTAAGCATACATTGTGGTGCCCGTCCATTTGCTAGACATATCGATATCGGAAAAACTATAATAATTATAGCGGCTAGGAATCAGACGTTAAATGAGACAATCGCTTTGTTAATTAAATTCCCTGAATTCCAGTGAACGGAGCTTCGCAAAACACGACGTCCTGCAGGAACACTATCAATATTGGTGACAGTGTCCTCAAAAGCCCGTGATTGCCAGTTAACGTAGTTATTTTTGGTATTTGTATTTTGTTTATTGAAAAACAAAAATGAACAAATATTCCACAAACTAAAATGTACTTATCACAATCAACACTTAATGTGTGTTGAATGTAAGAACAAAATGAAGAATACGATATGTATTTGCATTTGCATGATATGCTTATAAACCGAGGATTGTCTAGTATGTATACAAGATGCATTGTCGTGTCACATAACACGAATGTTTAATTATAAATACTCATATCATACAAATGAATATAGGAATATATAGATGAACTGTTAACATTATTATGTAAGTTTGCATAACTCGTAGTCATACAATTTACACACTTTTTTTTTAAATGATTATAAAGTATTGTATTTTCTTTTAATTCATGTATACAAATTAGTTTCTAACATTTCTATCTGTTAATTTGTATTGCAATTACTTCTCTTTATAAAACGGATCTATTGGTGATTTTAGTTGATTTACACAAAGGGATTAAGACACGTTGATGATCTTACACTAAAATCGTCATTTGTCCCATAAATAGACAATAATCCATATAATGCAAAAACACATGATAATGGACGAAACACGAAAAAGCCATAGTTTAAAAAGGAAAATAATCTGGTGGCTGGCAATTGAACCAACGGCATCCTAATTGAAATTGAGATCCGTTGTGCTCCTTGTCAGGTCATACTAGTAACCAGTTCCTGATGGCGTTTGAGGGTGATTTGATACTCGTCCCTCCAATGGTGAACTCAACGACCTGATACAAAGAGCCAACGTTGAAGGAAAGTTCAAACCTCAACAACAATTTACCTAAACTAGCTTTGTTATTGCAATTATTGTTCTAGCTCTTTGCAGTGAGGTTTGCCTATCATGTGTAAGGCATAGAAATGTGGTGACTCCATACTGTATATTACTCATGATGTCGCTCACATTTGCTTACCAGTATACTGGATATTGCTCATGGCGTTACATATGTGCATGCGGACTTGCACAACATAGTGAATAACACTGATTGATATACTGCATATGGTAGAACCTAATTCGTTGAATTAGTATTTTAAAATTATATGTCAAAGATAGTAAGATAAGAAAATTGTTGATGATCATTGTCACGTACCATGTTAGAAAATGTTCAGTATTGCACGTTTGATTTTACTAAAGAAATGGTAATATCCATTTAATTTACTAATGAAACTTTCATCATTTTGTATTTCATATGGAAGTGAACATAGAGCTACTTCCAGGGCATTCAATTAACAATCTAATAAATGACAAAAGATACGTATATATTCATTGTACTATTGTTTGTAATTTGTTTTCCTGATTTGTTTATTGTTGTATTTTGTCAAGATTAATGTTTTAATAATTTCTGCTGATTATATGGTTTTATGCATGCATTTGATGAACATAAACTTCATCTCATGTATGATGAATGTTTGTACCGACGTACGGGACACTAAATACTTTGATTGTTTTGAATCCTATTGACGAATGGAATACTATACACGGGGTCATATAAATGCTCGGTTTTATTCTCTAAACTGCCTACTTGAAAGGTAATACATTGGGACAAACGTGTTGGTACAACTTTTAAAAGTTCGTTGTTTCATATTTTTTGGACCGAAAG
This sequence comes from Dreissena rostriformis, assembly GCA_007657795.1. Lineage (NCBI taxonomy): Eukaryota > Metazoa > Mollusca > Bivalvia > Myida > Dreissenidae > Dreissena > Dreissena rostriformis. The sequence continues at coordinate 79,638 of VMBQ01002210.1, forward strand.
ATTGAACATAGTTTTGGTAATTGCTACACAAATTAAGCTCTTACTAACTTACTTAAATATTTTAAAGAGTTGTCATTGCAACTTCATGACATTTACCAGTACATGTTCACTTTTGGAAAGAAACTTATTTCATAAATAACTTGCATTTCAGCTGAGTTCTGTGATTGTTCGAATGTAGCAAATATTCAAAATAAGACCCGAGGTACGTTAATATTGATTTTTTTTCTAAAAGATATGTTAAAAACTACACTCGACCAGCCATCACATGACTGATATAATATATGAGATTACTTTCTACTTGTATGTACAAGTAAGGTGACATAATACAATGAACGTAAACAAACACTTGCACGAAACAATAACATCGACGCCAACTGTTCAATGAACAATACTACACTCTACATTGTAACACCAACACAACATAAACATATAATATTCAAACAATAATAATGATAATAGAAATATATAACATTAAATCATCTCTGTCACCATCATCAACATTTCATCGTTGGAAGCATTGTCATCAGAAACGTGATTATCATCGTCATTTAAGTGCAGCTATCACTGTTCCAGAGAAAGTCAATCCGTTATTTAAGGCTCTACGCTTGGTCGATAAAGACTCAATCAATTGTTGAAGCACTTCTGAATATGTCAGCCTAGTTTCTTCCTGTTATATAAGCGATTGCATTCCGTTTTTCTCCGGCACGATGGGTTGAAATGTTACGTGGTTATGGATACGCTACAAACTCGTTATATGTTATACACGAATATTCTTGCAATTTTTAAATGCGTTTGTATTGCAACATCCTAACCATATACAAGAACATGTACACACGTGCAAGGGAATTCTACATTCTCAGAAATAGAAATAAAGAGATCAAACAGTATTAACCGCTCAGCGCAGTTTGGAATACATTGTAATACAAAAACAAATGCTAAATTTAACCCTAGGCACATCAATATTCTTTGGGAACAAAGACATTTGTAAAGAATATAAAATATAACACTTCATCTCATAATGAAAAATAGTATTCAAATACTTGACACACAAAATACGGAAAAATTAATAATTAAATAAATATGTTCTTTTTAAAATACGTCAAAACATAAAAAGCCACCAGATTAACACAGTTCAGTGTAGCCAAATTGAATCTTCTAAACTTCTGCCTATGAGATTGCAACTCAAACAGATGAATAACGCATGCACACAGCTACACTGGTGCTAATTTTGACACTTGTATCTAATCAGTGTATCGTTTGTGAGAGATATATTGCCTACATAGTATTTAAACTAATCAACTCTGATAAACGACACTAAATTTTATTCCAATTCGAATTCAATAAATGCAATAATAAACATAGACCATATCAGGTTTTGCCATTTAAGGGACTTGTTCTAAAATTTGTCATGTTTTGATATGTTTCATTAAATGCTTTAAATTGATAAATTTAAACATGGAACCTAAAGAGACCCAGCAAAAATCAAGAATACATATACAATAAAAGAAGAACACAAGATATCCGCATCTTGACTCGAACCACTTACCCTTGGAGTAAAAGTCAAGTAAAATATGTATTTCATACTCTATTACAGCATTTCACGTATTGCCACACAATATAACGATAACAAAATAACTCGTCGAAGTATTCAATCGTTTCGTGTGTGTAACGAATTATAATTTTCATGTGTTTCAATCGTCAACAGATGCATATAATGGATATGTTAAAGCATTGTAAATGTTCAGTATGAATGTTGCCTCGCAAATAACATGACTGTAACGAAAATTGTCAAATCTTAACCCATGTTTGCCTAGCGTCTAGAAAAAAGGCCTTGGCAAACAGCGTAGACTCAGATGAGACGCCGCATGATGCGGAGTCTCAACAGGGTCTGCGCTGTTTGCTAAACGGAATTTCTGTAAGAAATATTCCAAATATAGAAATAAATATACTAGACATCCCTAATTTTGGAAATAAATTGATCCAATTTAGAAGGATGGGCATAAATGGGTTAAACATGTTGTTTTTCTTTTCATTTTCTTTCAATTAATCCAACTTTGAACAAGTCCCAATAATATTCAAAAATCATCAATTGTTATACGTTATATAAATGTGCAAAAACTGGATGAAGTTACTGAGTTGCATTGATGTATATGCATTCATGACATTTTTTGTCCATCGTCGGTTTACACATGAACTTTCCGGATCAAGTGTTGACATAAACAGTTAAAATTTTAAATTAAAATGCGTTATATTAATGTACAAAGACGGAATCAAGTTACTGATTTACCTATGCATTTATTACAGTATTTGGCCATCGTTGGTTAAAACATGTTTTCTTCATTGGTATCTGCCTCCGTTTCGTCTATAAAATTTCTCGCTGAGGCAAAAGAAACGTTTTGTAATGTATTCCTTGGAGAAATTTCACTATTTTATTGTACTATGGAAAAATCAAAGAACAAGTATACTCGGTGTAAATGCAGTGCAAGTGTATTAAGGACATTCGTAAAAACAAAACAAATTCAGGGCGACAACATCGTAAACATCATACCATTATCAATATCAGCATCATGATCAGTATCATCATTATTATAACCATATAATAACCATTATCAACAACAACAACATCACCAATCAGAACATGTCATAGTCAATCTCATATTCAATAGTTTATTGTATCTCCAGGAACTAAATCTATTTATGTCCCTCCACGAGTGCAATAAGAGTGTTCAGTGTTGTATGTTTTGCCTCTTTCGATAACTTTCGTGCGTGCCGGTTCGTCACTTGGACGTTTCAATCGTCAGCGTCCCTGTAAATGCATTATCATACAGACGGCACAGATCATTTGGACGTAATATAGTGTCGCCAGCAAGTAGCATGTTCAAAGAATCGCTTTCTATGAGGTGCTGTAATACAGTTATTTTATTGTTTAATTTAATTGAATTCAGTGCAAGTGTATTAAGGCCATGTCTATATTCAAAGCTGTTATATTATGTCATCACGTTGGGTGTGAACGTGTAATATGTTGTTGATGCGTTGAAGTTATCAAGACCAAGTAATGGTCAATTACTTAAAACAATCAATTGTCAAATGCAGCAGACATGATAAATGTAAAAATGTTCTAAATCCGATGTGATCATATATTAATAAGTAATTATGATATTCGCCAACCCTTGTTTATTTTAAACATTGACACACACACACACACTTTAGGCTGCATTGATCACAAAAATATAATGACCTAGTAGGCTGTCAGTTTAGTTCATTAAATTGTTAGCATTTCTAAGAAAAGGCAGTGCAATGCACTCAATCTGTGTCATGGTCACAATTGTCAGACCCATGCACGCAAATTACATCTCATTTGTTTCGAAATAAACCGTAATTATGAATGAGAATCTGCGTAATTACCACATGTACACACTTTAAGCACACATACAAAATAATCCATTGGAAATTTTTATTTAATGACAATCCAGGGAAACTATTATCGATATTAAAGATGCCTGTTCATCGGTTAGACAATTTTATATTCTTAACATCCACCGTCAGTTAAAAGCATGTACACACGTTTTGAATTGAACATTTACGCAGCTAAAATCATACTTGTTTCGACACATGTCATAATCAGCATTTGATCATCGATATATACAATGCAAAACTTACCACATATATACAATTGTATTTCATTTTGATACAAATACTTTACATGTATCGTAAATTAATGCTTTCTTTAAAATAATCTTCAGTATTACAGTATTATGTACAATATCCTTTAGGTTCGTTTACTACGAACGATTTATTTCCAGCTTTTGAATTCACGAACAGTTTAGCTGCACAGGATCCCAGCTATTGTAAAAGAATTCATTTCAATTCGTCAAACATCATAAACACATACAATGCTGTATAAATTGCAATGTAATGTTAACCTTTGAACATGTAATGTATCCAACTGCAAGGACTGGATAAAATTGAAGGTCATATTGAATGATTGAGATTTGGAAAAACCATAAAGTGTAGTATATCCTTTACAAATACGTTTGCACATCAAATGTACAATGTACATGTTATCACTTTTTAATAACTTCAGTTATAAAATCTAACCATGTTTTTGCCCTTCGAATACGCCATATGTCCAGAAGTAGCATAAACGTTTTATTACTATCATCTATGTTGCGCTATCAGTGTACTTCGATGAAAATATTTTTTTATGTATTTAATTATACAGTGTTATGATGAAAACAACAACCTGTGTATCAGAAGGAATAATGTTTTATCGTTTATTATGTTTGCGATAATAAAATAAAATAAAACAATTAGTAACCTTTGTGTTCATATTTGAAAATGATGGATAGTTGAGATTTAAAACCTTTTATATAAGGTGTAAAAAGCCTATACACACATATAAACACTTTAGAAAGAATGATCTTACATTTATAAGTATGTTTGTGTTGTTGTTGTTATTTCTGTTGATGTTGTTTATAGTACATGTCATTCAAAATAACTAGGATTAACCGTTATCTTACATTTTGTTCAGTTGCATGTATAAACAGATATAAGTATACTTATACCAACATCGTAAACGGAAAATTATATATAGTCCATTTTGTCTCAACTGTGAAAGTATACATATATTTAAGATGGTTGACTGAGTAAATATAACAATGTTATACGTCAAAGTATTGCTCCGTGGTAACCATAACTGATAAGAAATCTATGAGTAGTTAACTGTCGGTTCAACAAAAACATTAAAACATTTAAACAGTATTCGAGTGGTTTAAAAGGTAGAAAGTTTACCTTTTAGCGAACGGTTCTGGTTGTGATTCCGGTGCATAATTTGCTTGTTGTATATATATATATATAAAAAAAAACAAGGAATTATATATAAATATAAAATGCGTTATTTATTTACTCGACAAGTTTTAATGATTTCGTTATGGAGTAGTACGTGTATCGGGTAGACGTGCCCCGTGTAACATGAAGATGCAAGTGGTGTTTAGCCTTCATCTTATTGGAAAGCGAATAATCCAATAAAGTGCTCTTGACGAAATAAGTTTATATAAGTGTAACGAGTATAATACGACTGGATTTTTCGCTTTCCAATAAGATGAAGGCTAAACACCACTTGCATCTTCATGTTACACGGGACACGTCTACCCGATACACGTACTAAAACCTGGTTTAAACCTGGTTATAGAGCGCTCAACCTCACACTTGGCCCAGCAATATTCATAATACATTTAAATGTAAATAAAATTTAACGTCATAGCATTGTTACTCAAATTAAACAATAATAAAAGGGAATTAAAACGCATTTAATTTAATTACTATTTAATTACTCAATTGCATTGAAGATACAAGAGTAACAGAGTTACAACTTTTTGACGAACGATCAAATAAAACTATTAACAATTGTCAACTACATTCCTTCTTTATAGAAAAAGATTTGAGAATATAGCGTCACGGAGTTAATATCTCAGATAATCATCGCGCAAATACAGGAAGAAGCAGCAATAATGGTTGTAAAAATTCCATATTACATTGCTTGGTTGTTTATGTGACTGCTAAAAAAATAATAATAATTAAATCAAACAAGCAACGCCTATCAGAGAGAAAATAAAAATAAAATGGAACTTTATAAACCCAATGACCTATGCATGTAGATTACAACTGGGAAAGTCGGTCGTATGACGTCACAAAAATCCATAATGACATAATGACGTGAACAAAATCCAGGGGCAGTACTGTAAATAAAAATATTAATGGGGCTGTGCTACTAATAAAACAAGTTTAGGTGATTTAATATTAAGAATCAAATGAATAAAAATGGTAATTCCATTAAAGCGACATTATTGGAATCAAACAGTATATAGGTGTTATGACATTTGACGACAGAAATGATTTGATGTACGATGTGAATCTAAATGTAGTTTTCATGCAGATTTGTGCATACGACACAAAGACACAATTTAATTCAACAGTGAAAAATACCCATTATATCACTAATGATTCCAAATTTTAAGAGACGAAAGATAAAGTGCATACGACACAAAGACACAATTTAATTAAAAAGTGAAAAATGCCCATTATATCACTAATGATTCCAAATTTTAAGAGACAAAAGATAAAGTGAATCGAAAACCATCACGCACGTGTTTTTAAGTACATAAGCATCATATCCTTTTGATAAAAACGAGTTAATTAAATGGAAAAGTTTAATATGAACATTTTCTTTAACATATTTTAATTTGCGGACACGTTTCAAAACATCCCCATAAAATGATGGATGGGAAATTCCATTAGTTAAATGCCATTTTAAAGAAACATTATATTTTGAAATTAAATCACCATACTTAGAGTGAAATTTAGCGAACTTACCTCTTAGGTTATGATACAAAAAACCCTGTTTTAGCAATTTCTTCGTTAATATAAGATTACGATCATTAAAATCTTTAATACATGAACATGCTCTGGCATAACGTACCAACTGCGAAATGTAAATACCATAGGAAGGACCTTTAGGGATGTTGCCATCTAGGAACGGAAAATTTACTATTTCAAAGTTAAAGTCGTCCCGTTTGTCGTATAAACTAGTTTTAATCATATTATTATTAATAGTTAGATGTAAATCTAAATACGCGGCGTCTGTATTGGATAGACACGATAGATTTAAGACTAGTTCGTTTGGGTAGATTTTGTGAATATATTGTGCAAAGAATGGATTATCTAAATTAAGTATGTCATCAATGTACCTACTAGTTAGGTTAAAACATTGAATCAAATCTACTTGTTTAGTTTTAGATAATTCTAACATAAATTCGCTTTCATAACAATATAAAAAAAGATCAGCTATAAGTGGCGCACAATTAGTACCCATAGGAACGCCAATAATTTGTTTAAATATTTTACCATTAAATTCAACAAACAAGTTATCCAGAAGAAAAGTAAGTGCTGCACAAAAGTCCAGACCAGTCCAAATGATGTAATTATCTAACATCTGATTAGTAAAAAAAGCTGTTTTAGTGTTTAAAGCTAGATATGAACACTTCTCTCTTGCAAAAGTTTTTTCAATCAAAGAAACAAGTTTGGATTTTATTAAAGCGTGAGGAAGAGTTGTATATAGTGTAGAAAAATCATAAGTACTTACTTGTGACACCTTATATTTTTTATTTTCAATTTTATCAATTACTTCTAAGGAGTTTTTTATTGACCAAAATAGGTTAATATTACTATTTTCATAAACTTTATTACAATATTTAGCTACATGATATCTAATAGCACTCAATGCAGATGTAAGATACACTGATAATTGCTTGGTGGTACAAGACACTGAATTAGCGATAAAACGACTTTTATACGGCGTTTTATGCAATTTTGGTATCCAGTAAAGTGATGGCAATTTCTTTTCAGTAATATTGACTATTACATTTATTTTTTTGCATTCGGCAATATGATCGGCAATAATTAGACATGTGTCAATATGACACAGATGCCCCAATGCTTCACTTTTGTCTGGAAACATCACCGATGTCAAAAACAAGACTCTTTATGGTCATATTTGACCTTTGACTTTTAAGTTTGTCCTTGATCTTAGAGATAGGGAGACAGATACTACACGCGACACGTCGTCTTATGTTGATTGGCATTTGTGCCATGTTGTTTACAAAATCTATAAATATATGGCACATCTATGTCTGAAACAGCAATGATCAAGCTGTTTTATGTCAAAATGTGACCTTTATCCTCTAATAGTAACATTGACCTTTGAGTTAGGAAGACGAGTTTTCTGGAAACACGTCGTCTCATGATGGTGGTTAGTTCTGGTGAGCTATTTGGAAATATATCAATGTATGGCAAAGTTATTGCTGAAGCAGGAAATTTCAAACATTTTATCGCAAAATTGGACCTTCAACCTCCAAGTGTGACCATTACGGTTGATGTACGGAGACGAGTGATACACGCGACAATTCGTCTTATGGTGGTTGACATGTGTGTCTTGTATTTCTAAATCAATATATATAAGGCGCAGTTATGACCGAGACTGGATGCTTTTCACAGACGGACGGACGTACAGACGAACAGTGCGACTGCTATATGCCGCCTTCTTCGAAGATTGGGCGCAGAGCACATGTGTTAAGTTATTTAAACCATCCATTCATGTTCGGGAAAGTTATGGCTGAGACCGGAATGTTTTAATGCAAATTTAGACCGCTGACTTCTAAGTTGGACTTCGACATTTGAGGTACGGAGACGGGTGTTACACGCAACACGTCGGAATGCGAAGGTGGTCATTCATGGTCATTTATTTCTAAATGCATCAATACATGTTCAATTAAGAAATGTTCTATCTTTTTTATGCAAAAACATATTTGACTTTTGGTCATCTGAGTGTGATCTCGACCCTTGAGGTATAAAGACAAGTGTTACACGCGACACGTCGTCTAATAATGGTTATTCGTGATAATTTATTAAAAAATATATCGATTTATGGAAAAGACATGTCTGAGACAGGAATGTTCAACCTATTTAACAAAATTGGATCTTTTACCTCTATATGTGGCCTTTCCCATTGAGATAGCGATTGATGTGACACGTGACACGTTGTCTTATGGCGGTTGACACTTGTAGCAAGTTATTTCAAAATCCATCAAAACATGGCATTGGTATGAGTGATACAGGAATTTTCGCATAGATGTATGGTGTAAACTGCGCTTATGTCTCTCTAATATAGTCATGCAATATTTTGAACGTAACGTGGGATGACGTATTGACAAATCGATATTTTTTTTTTGTTTGCCTTAGCATTGTTTGTGAGCTTCGACCTTACTTCTTAAACATTTACATATTCCGTTTTCCAAAAGGCCTTTTTGTAATGAACTGCTTTTTAATTAAAATGGTTAAGATAGCATGACATTGCTTAATTACATTTACACCATGCAATACTTACTGGAAAACAATAATGGATGTTTACATATACATTTTTGGCGAATTTATATAAAATAACATTCTTATTTTGATAGGCACATGTTCAGCGGGTTAGTTCTTTTTTGAAGAAGACACACAACGTTTATGACACATAAATCTGTGTTATTTGTTAATAATTGTCCATTAACGGACTATCCGCATCAAATAGTAATAACACGTCCGTCGTAAAATACCGGACAGAAAGCAATTGCTTTTCATACTATTTGGCCGGTAAGAAATGACGAACATAAACCAATTGATACAGCTTTTCATTTAAGTTGGCTGGTTACAAAAGCAGAAAAACAACAAATAACACAGTATTTTCTATTCATATTCTTTTTAAATGGACAAGTTCACAGTTATTCGTATTTTTCTAATATATCATTTAAAGAATTAACTTACAGAACTTTATTATTTTTATTAGTATTAAATAATTATAATAACATGGACCATGATTACATAAAATAAAATGAGCCTACATTCATTTGGCCTTGATTCGGACAATAACATGAAATAGAATTGCTACAAGAACATAATATTATTTACGACATAGCTCAGTGTTAGATTTATTTGAATACAGACATTATGCAAAATCAGTCCCTAGGCCAGTAAATATTGATTGGTGGACAAAGAAATCAGTGAAACTCATATAACATGTAATACGCCTTCTCATGCCCAGAATAATAATAGGAATTAGTGTTAACACAACAAGTGAATGAGTACAATAACTGTGAAGTTTTTAGTAAATGTTGTGTACATAAAATGCGCATTGAGTACCCCCCCCCCTCCTCAACAGTGTAAAACTAACTAAAAAGGCTACGAAATGAACAACAGCGGGGTCATACTGATCATAATTATTGCGGGCACAGAAGACATCATCACCATCATCGTCATCAATGTCATTGTCATCAGTATCATTCCCAACATCGTCACAGTTGCCATTCAGGTTGAATTGGGATTCACTAAGAATCAGTTTACGCAGCAGAGGACATCACTCAATAATAAATAAGTTTATGCCATTCAACAGTCAGAACTGTTTTGTCTTCACCATGCCTACTACAGGAACTGAATCTATTTATATCCTCCACAAATGAAAAAAGAGTGTAATTGCTTCGGTTATTCGGCGAAAACATGTGTGCGTGCTGATTTGTCGATTTGGACTCTGCAATCTTCCGCGTCCATGTTATTACATTTACATACAGACCTCCCTGATCACTCGGGGATAACAATGTCGCCAGAAAAGCAGAAAAGTACCAGAGTAATGTCAGAGGAATCGCGTTCCATTTTTGTATCGTGATTTCTACATTGAGATGCGTATTTTCAAAGGTTTCACGCTGTTTTCAATTATATATGTCGTATAATATGTTAATTACCTGTAGTTTGCGGTTGTGTGATTATTATATTATCTTGGAATAAGTATTTTATGAAAATTATTGTTAGTGTAAATGCTTTTGCATTTTCTCTTGTATCTTTCAATATATTTTTTTCTATTCGAGAATGACTTGAATTGTAATATAGTAGGACACATAAGTAGAGGACATAAGTATTTTCAAGATGTTATTGAATCATAATATGTGTTAGTCGAAACAACAGCATGCGAAAGGAATGATTTGTCATTAGCAATATGTAACAGTGAGTGGCGTAAACTTTATTGTATCGCGATTGGTATGACCAAGATATTTACTATCTATACCAAAATGATGACTTAAGAAAAAAACAGATTTGTAAAGGTGAACACCTTTACAAATCGCAATACATATTGATAACAAATACGTCAACAGATTCAATACATTGATAACACATTCCATCTAAATACAAAATTCCGGAAATTGAAGAAGCAATACATATACATTCGCCAAACAAAAAATTTCAAATGCAATATATAATAATGAAAACAAAACGGACAAATAACTTTACAAATTCCAGCTGTAAAATGAAGACAATATAAAGATTGGTACATAATTGATAATGATATAAAGACAACAAAGTCGAAACAAATAAATGCAATACCGTTTAGATTTGCGTGACAGTCATTCGCAAGAAAACACGATGGACAGAAAAATAGTCATCACAGATGTTATTGGGAACGTAAAAGATAGTTTAAACAATTAAGTTAATCTCAGTTAAATCGGAACAAATTTATGTCTTTAGATATGCCATTACCCTTTAAAATAAAAATAAAAATAATCGTACAAACGCGTCACTTTTGTTTATTTGTTTTCTGTATTACCCTGTTTATAACAATTATTCGCTCAATTTAGATGCTCGAACCATATATTAGCTATCTAAACTGGTATCCATATAAATGCATACTAAAAGTATCAACTTCGTTGATTTTCTCTCGAAGACATACTTTTATCGACCTCTCATATACCCGAAAGCAATAAGTATAATATATGTATAACACCTCATGGAAATAGAGTTTCTATATCTATGTACAATAATTAAACGGCACTGCATAATTTTCTTCCCGATGTTCGCATTGATAGATTGAAACAGCCATCAAAATAAAAATGTCGTTTTGAATGGGGAAAAAAAAGCATAAAGACGCATATTTTACAGAAACATTTGTCAGAAGGTCGGTATAAAAATATGTTTAAAATAATGTAAGACAGCAGTACTTAACCAGTCAGATATCATGTGATTTAATTACTTTCACAAACTGCTTGATAGTGTAGTATTGTTCGAGGTTTTAAGAACGATTTACAATATGCGATCGTATATGAGTACAGTTTAGGAACAAGACAAAACACTATTTGGTACAACTAATGTATTGTTTTCTTTCTCTGTTATAGCGTTTATCGCAAAGTTTGATAGTTTTAGCCAACCATTTGTATTTATATGCACACAACATATAACACGCTAAAATGTAATCCAAGATTATATACCAACACATAGCAGTCGCTTTGAACTAACGTCATGCTAGGTGTTAGAGTTGATATAGTTAAGACAGTTTGCCATGTTTATGTTACATTAAGTACAATGCACATATATAATTATCGTGTTTTTGTATATATTGTGCATGGTATGCAACACACATAAATAGGCACGGTATCAAGCAAACAAGTGTCATTATAACCAAACAATATCAATCCGGTTAATACCTGGCATTTCAATCATTATTTCGTAAATTGATCATTTATTGTGGTAGTTCAGACAAACACAATCATTTATCACTCAGAAATAAGCTTCGCAGTTGACATATTTACTTAAATACACAGGGATTTGAATGTTGCAATCTTTTTGTTCAAAACACGCGTTTATACAGAAAAGTGCTTATATTGCACACACTATTTGCCATACAAAGTTTATCTTCAAACAACATTCTGTCGTCGACATAATACATGTGACAAACTGATGATGACTATTTTAATATGAAATATTTATGGAATAAATTATATCCACTATAAATAGATACTTATACATAATGGTTGCTCATATTTTATTATATATGTGTACTGTTAATACGCACGTCGTCAAATCTGCAATCCATTGTGCCACATCGATAACAATGGTGTCACATTTAAGATTGTCACATGACACACTTACCTATTTATTAATAACAACCGTATCAACACAATGGTGTATCAAACGATCTTGTTTTACAATTTGCGTACAGTGATTATTCATGTTCGCCTCAAGAAAAGACGTCGTGCACGTTTTGATTTAAATTTAGCTGCATTTGCTTGTCGGATTTACACATGTAACTTCTAACATTACTTGTCGGTTCTGTTCAGGCCGCGTACTCAATCTCTTCGACTTATGAATCAGTTTTTTTTCCAGTAAATCGTACCATATGTCAATTCACAGCGAAAACAAGTGCATAATTATTTTAGAAACACTTCGCTATCACATGTCATCCTTCCATACGTAAACAATTGCCCAGAAGACATCAGGCAGAGGCATACGTAGCGTCGGCTCCGTTCGATTGGGGGCGAATTTCCGTCACACTCTTGGGTTTGCATATCACTGCCAATTGATTGTCGTCCAATTAAGCGCAACGTCCCTTCAATCTCGTGGATTCTTTAACATCATCCAGGTTGATTATAACACGCTTTCTGTTCATGCTTGGAGTAAAATATTTTGTTTCATCTGGGCTGTCATCTTTCTGAGCAGCTTCCGTAATGGCCGACAGTTTATGTTGCAAATGTCGGTTACAAATGTTCATGTTTCTATGTTTTAGTGTCTCTTATTGCGAATATAGGCGACGGAATTCTTCCTGAAATTAAACGACGGGAAATCGGGTAAAAGGAACGCCTGTCATAGCAATTCACTCGTCGTTGAATAATTCACACGATGTCGCGTGCAATTCAATTGATCTAAATAGACAAGCTATCAATGTTGCATGTGTCTGATATCAGCATTTACAAAAGACACGTACTACATATGTTTGGTTTGTTAAGGCATACTCAGTTTATCGTTCTGCAAGAGGTCATGCAATATTCAGTTTTTGATGAATTGCTATTTTGTCTTTGATGCACCTATTTGTTAGATTTATGTTTGCATGTTTATTCCGCATGTTTTTTACCTGAATATCTTTTACCAAAAGGATTTCTGATTCTCCATCATTGGTGGATTTATCTGCATATCTATCACAAGTGGAGTTAACATTGGAACAATTCGTGTCCGTGTTAACAGGTGGCTTGCGGTACGCATTTCGCGAACCTCCGCCTCTGGACATCATTTTGGTAAACTTCCATTTCTTAAGTATGGAAGTCAGCTCAAACAATATAAGTATACATAGTACATTTCAGACGCTGGAAACACGTACTGTAAATTATCATACTTCGACTGCGAGTTTGTATGACCTTCAAGTCAATGTCTTTTATTTTTGGAAGAGAAACTTGACAACATGCTTGACGGACTAACCGTCAAGAGGATACCATATAATTCTCTCTGACCTTTGACTAATACAGCTATAGTCAAATGCAAAACAATAAGCACCTTGCACAACCCTGGGTAGACCTGCCACTGTCATCGCCGTAGAATAAGCGCCAAAGAGGAGGACGATGATGCATAACCTTTTCATCAGGTCCGTATCAGAAATCTTGATGCGTTGGGCGGACCTCACGCGGAATACTAATGATATTCTGCTAGAAATGAATTGATACATTGCAAATTGTACTTAACTATAAGCCCGTGCGTTAGGTTTCGTTCGGAATTAGCTCGCACAGTCAGGAGCAATCATGTCATTATCCGTGTAAATAAATCTTTTTTAAATAAATCTCAGCATGTGAATAGATGATACAATTAAATATCAAAGTTCCTCTTGATAAGAATGTTCGGACTGCACAAGCAGATTCGGGAGCAAATTAATATGAATTAAGCCCGGTTTTCCCGCAAAACGCATTACTTTGGAACTAGTTAATATGAAATTACAGACAAGAGTTTAAATTTCAGGATGCCCATTTGTATTCTAATACGAAAATCGTCTTTAAGTTCTTGTGTAAGCAGATTTGATTAGAAGTTTTTATAATTTTAAGGAACAACCTTGAACCATTGTATGAATTGTGCAACAATGAAGAACATTTTGAGTTGTTTATATATGAATTTAGATATAAACTTGTGAAAGATTAATGCTTGTTTTAACGAAAGCGAACCAATAACTCGGTGGCTTGCTTTCCAGAACATGTTCTTTGTCTTGGAAACGAATGTTGTTGTTTTTTTTCAAAACGGCCACATGTTTGATAAAGTGTTTTTCAAGAATCCATTATGTGGAAAACTCGTAAAACACAAATGTCGAGAAATGATCCTTCTCCAATGATACCGTATTGACGTATAGAAAAAATATCCAAAAGACTTTTCAGTCCATTAAATAAGACGCATGTGTCATAATTAGTTGACATTACAAGCCCCACTGTCTACTGATATTAACTATTACCTCCATGTTTTTAGAGGCAATGCTCCGTATGAAATCGAGAATCCAATAGCTCTGAACCAGAAACGTAAGCAACATGTCACCACGCTCACAGTAGCTGACAACAATCTGAAAATATATAGAAAATACATAAATGCTATAATCATTATACCATGAGTATATTTTAAGTATCAGCATTCTATGTAAGAACTGGTTATAATATTATACTGCAATTGTTACATTAACTTGTTCACGTATGCATTGTTTATTTAATACAATCGGATTATTCTTAAATACATATCATACACAAATAAATAATTTCCACCGCGTAATTGCCGTGGTTTCCGTGCAATTAATCCATACGGAATAATATAAGGTTTTACAAAAAAAAACATTGGTAAACAACCAAAACTTCTCTAGTGATAGAGATCTATTTTTAACAATTAATATATTAATAATGTATAATAAACATTCATTGAAATTATATGACTTTAATCAGGGAAAAACTCCGATAATGATATTTTACTATAATACAATATGTTGTTAAAAAAATACCGACTAATTATGTTAAAGCAGCAATGTTATATGTAGTGATGGGCTGATTAATCATTTCATCAGTTAATTAACGACAATAGCCCGCTGATAAATTAGTCGACGAAGATTTTCAATTCGTCAACGAATTATACTTTTTAACAAATGAGCGTATTCATTGATTATTAAAATAAGAATTCAATAGCAAAAGTTGTCTCGATTTAGGCAAATGGTTTTCAACTGTTAATGTAGGGGGACCCTAACATCTTAATTTGTATGCTGTTAATATATATTATCTTAATTTTTATGCTGTTAATATGTTGTTGTTGTTGTTTTTTGAGTAACTTCATTGTGTGTCTGATTAAAAAAAAATAACTATAAGCTTGAATATTGTTGAACTTATGGTCATTCTACTCAAGAGGCAACGTGCAACTTGTGTGTGTGTGAGTGTTTCAGTTTCTTCAGTATATCTAATATAAATGTAATTGCAATTGCTGTATAATAAATCACGTCAAATCATTAAACACTTACTTTAAGCTTAGTTTTTCTTCACTTACGAAAATCCTGATTAATCGGTTATTTAGTCAGTTGTGGTAGCAGATTAATCGACTAAAAAAATTCTGACCGATTAACAACACTAGTTATATGCTCTGAAACGCGACCTCTTGTACACTTCACAAACTAACCGTAAAATCATGTCCGTTTTACAAGCTAATCGTGCCGATCCTATGCATAATAATGTGGTACGGTACAGTAAGTTAAAGTATATTGTCTTATGGATAAGTAGAACGAAGTTACCATATTCTGTAAGCAGAACTATGTGTTTCTGCTATTAAAAACAAGTCAAGTTTTGGGGTTTTAATTTGATAAGTAGACCAATTCATGTCATTTATTTGTATTACCTATACTCGTATGGTTTCAGGTAGCTTATAGTTGAATTTCATTTAAGTTATGTGCCTTTAAATATGTGAATGCATTCTATTTTCAATGATTTTCCATACCAATCAATTGAATATTGTAAGAAATAGTCATTGACAAATAAAATTCAAATGCTAATGGGTAATTTCAATATAATTTTAAGGAAGAAAACTAGACTTATTTCATTGCTTTAGTTTGCCAGCTAATAACCAGCGGTCCGGTAAGCTCAGTTGATAGAGCTATTAATGTTCGAGCCCAGACAGACGGGAATTCGAGCTTCAAAAAGGCGTTTTATTTTATATTCTGGCATTTCTGCATTTCGCGAACATCATAATTGAAATGCCTTAACAAGGCCATTTTACGATTCGGAGCGCAACGAAAATTGTATTTTAGTTGAATAAAAATCAGGCAACTAATTTCAAAACTATCATATTTTTCGCGTCAATTGGTATTCTTATTTTAAGTTATACCTGAATTAAAATAATAGTTGTTCACAAATCACCAAACAACCCTTTAAAAATAGCCCCAAAGCGACTACTTGAAACACATGACTTCGGGGTCATACCATTACATCACAAAATAAGGGCCACAACTATATCGCCTTTTTTGTTATCAACCAAGTCTTGCATATACAACGGAGATTGAACATTCAGGAGATAACTTGTAACGACCTCTTACAAAATGTCACGGACACATGTCATTTAAGCCTTTTAAGATGTTGCTGAGACCGAAATTTGCAAATACGTCTGACTGCAAAAATTAACTGTACGCTACAAACGATTGCGTTATGGTTTCCTGTTATATCATATTACTACTAATGTGTACAAAATAAAATACGTTCATTCGAAAATACATCACCAAGCTAAATTCCTATGAAATGGAACATTCTCCAAGTTTTCAATATTGAATCTAAACTGATTCCAACATTGTTAATATTGTGAGTTGCAATAAAGGTCATCTTAGTACGCAAACATTTATTTCGACAAATGTTGTGATTATATTGTAATACATGTTCGACTAACTACTTTAATAAGCTACCATTTCGAATATTTCGTGTGTTTGTGTGTGTGAATTAGTCCCTTGTTTAAACAAGGATACGATATTGCCTCTGTTCTGATGTATGTTTGATTTATTCAACGTATTCACATGTAAATCGCAATATGTGTGCATACGAGTTAGATGTCTGCATTTCCCAGAACATTCTTCCCTAACTAAACTGTGTGAACGTTTTGAAACATTTACCATGAGCATTTTCTTTCCAATATGTGTGATATCAATGACTTTCTTTAAGGTTACCAAGCATATGTGTCAATATTGTTTTGTCCAAGATCATTTACTCGCTGAAAAATTCCCCAAGTTATGTGCCACACTTATTGTCCATGAAATATCTCCTTAATTATTGGGCATCGGCTTTGTAAAAGATTCTCGCACACATTCAGAAAGGGGTATTTATCTTTTTTAATATAGTTCTGGTGACGAAAGTTTAACACTCATTAGCATTGATTGAACACGTGTCCTTGTGAGTCGTTTGCGCTGATGTAGCATCGTAAATCATTTTTGTAACAGCAAATAGTAAGACATTCAACTCATTGCGAGTTCTCCACATAATGTTCAATATACTACTTGATCAAGTTAAATCATATAAACAACTCGTATATTGTTTTCATTAAAATTCCGGTCCTCCTAATCACGTTGAGTGTCATATCACTATAACCACATAATCAATCACCACCCTTGTGTTGTTTAAAATTTATACAGACAATGCGGTTACAATGCTTTTAGATTTAATATCGACCGCTAACATTAAATGAGAGAGCATTTCGCATATTTCTGTGAGAATCAGCAGACATTAAATTAGGGAAAAGAAATTAAACGTGTAGATGACCCAGTCGAAGCGTATAGACCGGGGAACTTTTGAATCAGACAACTAAGACGTGGGGAAATTATTTTTAAGATTTGTCGAGAATACAATTACATCAACGTCTTGATCAAATACCGCATACTATAACACACATATCTGAATGCCATACTCTGAATGAGAGTTGTTCTTTTTAATAATGATCATGTATGGTGTTGTTTAACAGTAAATTATAACATTGATTGAGATGTATAGACGTTGGATGTTCATTATTGAATGTGTCACAAACAAAAATCAGTACATTAAATAATTCGCATTATTGACTTTTTTAATCAAATGGTTTTTAGATATATATATATATATTTATTTATATATATTCATTCATTCATCCATTTATCGACATATGTGGCCACCGGCCAAAATACATTAAACAATCTAAAAACATAGTAGCATTTGTGTGCACCTGACAAGTGTCATCATACAACCATATTTACTAAACAATTAGGTCTTAACTTATATTACATATTCTTTTAACGAAATTTATGTTATCATATACAAAATACAATTTTTATTGTTCCAATGACTAGCTACAACAAAAAAAAACAATCCACTATTTTACTAGTAATATAAATATAGACATAAACTGTACAGAAAATATTAATTAGTCATATATAGACATAAACTGACGCCTCTCTCAAATACATAATATAAACATAGCAAAATAATGAATGGTTGTTTCCTTGTTGACATAAGTCTATTAAATACCTCTTGACTTACATTATTTAAGTAATGCAACGGAAAATACAATATAACACCCATATGCTTTACAAAAGTCAACCAATTCTCTCCCATATATATTAACTACGGAGTCGCGGTTAACGCGTACAATACCAATGTCACAATCAAGAATACCATCAAGATCCTGAAAAATAGGAATATTGTTGTTGCAAACTATATAGTCTAACATATCCGATGTGCGTGCGTTGAGACCTCTGCATATAATGTATTCTGCATTCGTTAAATTTATCTCACTTATAATATCTTCGATGTGTTGCAGGATTGACCTATGGTTATTACTCCGTTCATAAAGTGGTGACGACTCCGGGGGGTATATACAAATTCATAAATATTACATATTTATGAAGGTCAAATAATGATATGTCAATTTTTAGTATAACACCGTGCTCAAAATTGTCCACTATACGAGTTATATATTTTGAGATATTGTGTTTAACTCCAACGACTACACCACCCATCGATCTTCCGCCGACTAATGACAATTTGGCCTAACAAAAATAGTTCAAACAATAATCCGTGTCAACATCCCAAGTTTCCTGTAAACCGGAATGTCATATTTGTCTATTCGCATACAAATATCAAAATTACACAATTAGGCTTTTAGACCTTCAATATTCCAAGTAAATATTCTGAGAAAACTCGTTCCGGCACCTGAGCCTTGGCTGCCCCCCCCCCCCTATATGTTAGTCACTTCAGATGGATTACCAATGGCCATGATAACACCATCTGACTTCTCATTCATCTCCAACCGACGTACTGCCCGACGAAAAATACGGCTGTTATCACTTTTGCGTTTAGTGCACAATTCACCATTTTTAAAATAACCAACGAGACCTTTCTTTTTTACTTCCTAAAGTTGTTGTCGTTGTAAGTACGAGAGGTCGTTTGATAGTCTGATCCCCTTGACACTAAGAACGTCCCTGTATTTAAAAAGTTTAAATTTGTCATTGCTTCGTGAGAACTGCACCAGTACCATGCGCGTATCGTCGTGTTTGAGCTCATCATCGCCATCTTCTCTCGCTTGCCTTTCTCGCTTTTCCCCAATTCGCCGAGCCGACACTATTGATGTTATGTCGAGAGAATCACTTTCCTCAGTGACGTCAAGAATCTCATTCGCTACAAGTGCAAGCAATTCTTGTTCGTTTGTTTCCGTTTCCTTTAGCCAAAATAATCTCAATGAACGTTGTAACCGATCAGATTCGATGATATTTATTTGGGTCTCAATGTGCGTTATTCGCCGCTCGTTGCATTCATCGTTAATAGATAAAGCTTGCAGATCCATATTCAGAACATCAGAAATTTCCGATATATCTCCTACTCGCTCCTCTGGTTTACCCAACCTGTAATCAGATTTATTTTGTGCTTCTTCAACGCGATTAACCTTCGAACGAATAATAGAAATTTCAGATTTTAACCCAATAATTTCGGTCTTAACACTGTGGACTTCCGATCTAACATGTCGAATTTCCTCATTTGTGGTATGGAAAGCTGACAAAATTTTCTCCATATTTTTAGTCGAAACATTCGTAACAGGGCATGAGTTTAACTCGACATCTGACGACAACAGCAGGATTATGACCAAGTACCCCGCATAAGTGCTTGTAAATGTACAAATGGACATAGTCTCTTGTGACGACATATATATGGTGGAATGACAGACATCATAATCATTGGCACCAAAAGTGTCCTCTACCTATCGCACAGAGACAAAAACACAATATAATACACCCAATGCAGATAAAAAAAAACATGCTCATGACTAATGTTTGTAAGTGTATGTCTGTCCCATTGTGGTGACTATGGTATTTACCGGTTTTCTGTGCTCGACATCTAACTCTCAAACTTGTAGCGAAACTACCAACACGAGCACGGTATGTATTTATGTCTATGCCTTTGGTTGATGCAATAAAGTCAATGCCTCCGTTGATAAACAAGCTAAATAAACACAGTACATACAGTAGTGTAGCTCCAAGCTAATCCGCTTATTGTTCCTCCACACATAAGACACAATAGCCACTGCCCCTCATAACAATGACCATCAATGGCATGTTCGATAGTGTCCGATAATTTAATCCGATGTATAAATCCAATGACAAAATTACACAGGTGATACACAGGTGATATTCAAATAATCCTCAAATTTAATTTTATGAATCATAATTTCGTAACTAAAATATTACAAACTGTTTGAGCATCTCATTCTCATTATTTCAGTATACATTTCAACAGTGTATTCTCAGAATAAGTCCATATTAGAACATTTAAACTGCAGACACATTTAAACGTGACTTCACTTGTCAGGTGTCACAACTCTCATATACATTCAATAAGCATTATATTGATGTAAATAAAAGTGTTTCCATGGTTACCCACCCTAAGCCTTTCAATAACTTTGGTACACAGGACATACGCGTTTTCTAAGAAAATATAGGAATAAAGGGGCCCACCACACACTGAAGTGTTCATTGTTGAGTTGGGCGTTGCAAATTTGTATTGCAATTGTGCTTTTATACGAACTATGTGCAGTAGCTAGATAGTAATATCGAGATGATCACGCTAATAAAGTTAATAAAGTGTGTAATATATATTGTTGACGTATACACCTTACAAACAAAAAAGCCAGAAATTCCTACAGAAAAAAATATCTTATTAGTGCGTTAACTATATAAAACATTTTTGAGTGAAGCAACTTAACTATTTTCGATTCTGCACAAGAAGGACATAACGGCTTTTAAGTACACATTCTGTTGATACTTATGGTTTTGAAAAGAAAGGCCGATGTGTTATCACTTTGAATACCAGAGAAGAAGAGTTTATAGTTTTTTTCTTATTTTTGTTATCTTCGAGATTGACATACTCATTGGAGGACAAAAACATTCATTGAGTTTAGCAGTGCGTCACTTTCAGTTTGTGTAGAACTATTTCTCCACGTCCTAATACTTACCGGGCAATAAAGAAGAAATGCACCAAGAAGAACTATCCTTAGAAGCACAGGCGAGGCCGCTTTCAAAACCTACAAGAGAAAAGCAACATATAAAACAGCTAATTTGTCTTTTTAATTTTATTAGTTTCGTTTGTTACAAGAAACGCATATATTTGGGACGCATTAATTACATATTGAAACAGGCAAAGGATTATTGAGATGTTTTATTTTTATTTTATTTAAGCAAAATCACAAACTTTAGATCGATTGCATTAACTTGTTGACATAAGCAGTTTCCTTTAAATAAAAAAAGAATTTTTATGTAGCGTGACGTTGTCGCTCAGCTAGCGGTAGATTGGTGTTATTGTACCTTTGACAAACTCTCAATGGCAGAAAAAGGCAAACAAAAGCCTAAAAAATGCACCACCCTACCTTCACATCCCTGTGTCGGACTGTTAACCCAATGAGGGCTGGTAAACAACACATTATGACACAGGACACTGCCAGAATTATGGTCTTGTTATGACAAAAGAAATTAGAAATTGATGTAAATAGTGAGTATATAACATATGTTATATTAACAGGATACTTCTTTTCTTTTGAAACATGACGTGTTCAAGCAAACTTTTATAATTATTTTTTAGAAACAGTGGCTAAGATGTGTTTGGATTTCCATAACTCATAGCCAAAGTGCAAGCTACAATCCTCATTCCGATGATAATTTGGTTGTCGCTATGTCATGCTTCTCCGTATGAACATTGAAAATAGTTACAATTTCATATATATTGGTATTTAATTATTAAAAAAATATTTCCAAAGCAAAAAAAAATTAATATATATACTTAAGGAAGCAAACGAGAAACCCAACTATCTTTATAGTTTTGTATTAGCGTATATTGTTAACGTTAATGCCGTATGCAGATTGTTACATAATTCGAATAATTATCTTTTCATACTTATAACTGTTGTTTAAATCAAATATACCAATGCAGACATATATTAACATCAAGAATGCCAAAACTTTACTAGCGTATCGTTTATTTCACACATACTGTTATTGTTCTAGTGTCGTTAATATCGGAAAGGTATTAAAAAGAGTAATAGGTTTTATACGAGGGTTACGTTTTAAGTGATTAGTACATGAATACAAAGAACAATGGTACATCTAGAAAAGACATTTAACTATCAAGTTAGCGATCATCACTAGACATTTGTCAAACAAAAAAGGTGTAAGAACGACCGTGAAAAGGATTTTATCCGCATAACAAACAAATAACTCTACTGCTTTCGGCCACTGGAGCTTGAAATATGACAACATTAAGGATATGAACGGCATAACTAATATTTCATCCACACAGTACAAATAAATATGTTATCGTATTTGACATAGCAAACAATGGATTTCCTGAAAACATATCAGGAGAGAAATATTTGTTCTTGTCCCCTCATTATGTTTTAAAATAAGAAGTATGTACTTATATGTTCACAAAGAACATTGTTTGCGTTTTGGACAAGAATTAAGCGGCTACGTACCTAGAAAAATAAAGTACATTGTTCAAAGGTTAGATAAAACATTTAAATATCGTTTTACAATGCGATGGTCTTACAAACAAGCTTGTCACAATAAATTTCATAAAAACGCATGTTAGAGAAAAAAAGGTATAGTTTTAACTGGATCCTTCACATGTATTTGCATCATAAAGACGTAAATAACACCCATTGGACACTCGGTAAATGTATCCGGAATCTTAGCTACATACTCCTTCTGTAGTGTTGTCTCCTTTTGTATAAGTCCACTGTTATCGACTTTAAAAAGTATTATGATTTCATATCAGCTTAAATATTCAATTGGGTATTTAGTCGAAGTCGCATTATTAAAATCAAATAACAACCAATCACACATTAAAACACGCCGCCTATCTCATAGTTAAATTTAATTATATCTAAAAAGTGAATTAGTTTGCTACCAAAAAAACTTAATTATATGTTTATCGCATATTTAATTTGATTATAATAGTCAGTGTAATCCAAACTGTGAGATAAACAAAACGTGTTGATATACACTTGTTAATCCCTATAAACTGCTCTTTCTAGCAATTTATTGCCAGGAAATTAACTGAATTAGAAACCAATTGTGTGTAAAGCTTACATTGACTTTCTCCCTATATTTGATTTATATGGTCGATCCATTGAATATTAATTCTGAGCTTTGGTGTCTGGGAAATGGCATCCATCCTTGCAGGCGCATTTGTAAGATCCTCATTTAAAGCCCAGACCGCTAATTGGCACACACTGAAACAAAATTGTCAACGCAAATTAAACTTAAATCTAATTAACACGAAATGTTCTTTGCATCAGAAACGAAACATCAGCAGCAAGAAAGTAGTCATTCATTAAGATAAT
The DNA here is from genome assembly GCA_007657795.1 of Dreissena rostriformis. Taxonomy (NCBI): domain Eukaryota; kingdom Metazoa; phylum Mollusca; class Bivalvia; order Myida; family Dreissenidae; genus Dreissena; species Dreissena rostriformis. The sequence continues at coordinate 103,884 of VMBQ01002210.1, forward strand.
CGGCAAACTAAAGAAAACGGAGAATACAATTTGGCACAATGTGTCTGAAAAATTGTTTGATTTAACACCAGCTGGTCATACAATTGAGAGATGAAAATATTGCCTATACATCTTTGCACTGCTTTAATAACTTATTTTACAGTGGGTTAATATATGATTTCTGTGAAATTTTACAGTTAATCATCAACTGTGATAAAATGTTAAACAGTTTGATGCCATCGCATACACGGAGTCCGAATCATAGCATGTGAAATGTATATGTTCAGGCAATACTAGTTTTGCAAACTATATAAGCTCCGCAGTGCGCTATTATTGTGAGTATTGCCTATTATTAACGATGTGCCAGACGTTATGCACACATTTGCATGAAGTGTTCTAGGGAGGCTGGGCATGGTCAATGGAAAAATGATTAGATTTAAGTCGTGTATAAAATCACCGTCTGAATCCAGGGGTTGTATGGGATCTTGTTTATCCGGAGATACTGACAGTTGTGAAAATATTCCAAAATGCTTTTTAATGCTTGTATTTCTTCTATTAATACATCGTACAAAGTATACAGTTTTTGGCCTACCTTTGTTGTAGCGTTCTTGCAGCGAGTCGAGTTTGCAAACACATTCAGCTCTCCACCAGGTTCGTTTGGACACTGGTCAATGTCCACCTTATGAAGATCAATGTCAATTCCACTGGTGCCTCTGAATATGAGAAAGGTATTAATAAAACCTTTAAAGTACTATAGTTTTTAATATTACCTTATCATTATAGTTATATTGCTTGCTGGTTTGACGTTTTAATACAAAACGTGCAAATACACGAGTTATTCTCTTCTTATTAATCAGAGAAAGGAAATATTAACTCAAGAAATAAAAATCAAAGAAAGAAAGAAATCAAAATTGGTAAATGTAAACAGCATATATTAAGTCAAAAGTCAACATTGTCCTATTTGCATCTTGATTTTATTCGAGTGAGGATAAATCTAACAAGAGGGACATGATGGACCTGAATCGCTCACCTTTTACTAGAAATGACCCGGTGACCTAATTTTTGACCCCAGATGACCCATATATGATCCGAAATCAGATATTATCAGGATAAACATTCTGACCATATTTCATTAGGTTCAGATGAAAACTATGACCTCTATTATCTACACAAGGTTTTTCTATGATTTGACCTAGTGACCTAGTTTCTGACCCCAGATGACGCAAATACAATTCTAATCCAGATGTCATCAAGATAAACATTCTGACAAAGTTTCATAAAGATCTGATGGAAACTGTGACCTATATTGTCCACACAAGGTTTTTTATGATTTGACCTAGTGTCATAGTTTTTATCCCCAGATGACCCAAATACAATCCTAACCCAGATTTTACCAAGATTAACATTCTGGCCAAATTTAATTAAGATTGGATGAAAACTGTGACTTCTACTGTTTACACAAGTTTTTTTTTAAACATTGCCCTATTAACCTAGTTTTAATCCTTGATGACCCAAATTCGATTCTAACCCAGATTTTAACAAGACAAACATTCTGACCATATTTCATTAAGCTCTGATGAAAAATGTGACCTCTATTGTCTACACATGTTTTTTCTAATATTTGACCCAGTGACCTAGTTTCTGACCCCAGATGACCAAAATACAATCCCAATCCAAACTTCATCAAGATAAACATTCTGACTAAATTTCATAAAGATTGGATGAAAACTTTGACCTCTATTGTCTATACATGGTTTGTTCTAGTATTTGACCTAGTGACCTAGTTTTTGACCCAAGATGACACAAATACAATCCCAACCCAGATTTTATCAAGATAAACATTCTGACACAATTTCATAAAGATTGGATGAAAACTGTGACCTACATTGTCTACACAAGGTTTTTCTATTAGTTGACCTAGTGACCTTGTGTTTGACCCCAGATGACCCAAGTACAATCCCAACCCAGATTTCATCAAGATAGACATTACGACTAAATTTCTTAAAGATTGGTAAAACACTGTGACCTCTTTTGTCTACACATTTTTTTCTATTATTTGAATTAGTGACTTTGTTTTTGACCTCATATGACCCAAATACAATCCCAACCCAGATTACATCAAGATAAACATTCTGACCAAATTTCGTTAATATTGGATGAAAACTGTGACCTCTATTGTCTACACAAGTTTTTTCTATTATTTGACCTAGTGACCTAGTGTTTGACCCCCCATGACCAAAATACAATCCCAACCCAGATTTCATCAAAATAAACATTCTGACCAAATTTCATAAAGATTGGATGAAAACTGTGACCTCTACTGTCTACACAAACAAATTGTTGACGGACGCACGCACGGACGCACGCACGCACGAACGCACGACGGACGCCGGACATCACACGATCACATAAGCTCACCTACCACTTCATGACAGGTTAGCTAAAAATTAATACGAGTGTACACCGTGTTCTACATAGAAGTTAACATGTTGTACTTGTTCACAATGTCATATGTGTTAACAGCAAAACATGAAGCATTTTTCATGAATTGACCAAGTGACCTAGTTTTTGTCCCAAGATGACCCAAATACAATCCCAACCCAGATTTTATCAAGATAAACGTTCTGATCAAATTGCATAAAGATTGCATGTAAACTGTGACCTCTTTTGTCTACATAAGGTTTTTTCTTTTATTTGACCCAATGACCTAGTTTTTGACCCCTGATGACCAAAATACGATCACAACCCAGGTTTCATCAAGATAAACATTTTGACCAAATTTCAAAAAGATTGGATGAAAACTGTGACCTCTATTGTCTACACAAGGTTTTTCTATTATTTGACCTGGTGACCTAGTTTTTGACCCCAGATGACCCAAATACAATTCCAACCAAGATTTCATCAAGATAAACATTCTGACCAAATTTCATAAAGATTGGATGAAAACTGTGACCTCTACTGTCTACACACACAAAATGTTGACGGACGAACGCACGGACGCTTGCACGCACGCACGCACGACGGACGCCGGACATCACACGATCACATAAGGTCACCATGTCACTTTGTGACAGGTGAGCTAAAAATTAATACGAGTGTACACTGTGTTCTTCATAGAAGTTAACATGTTGTAGTTGTTCACAATGTCATTTTTGTTAACAACAAAACATGTAGCACTTTTCATGAATTATTAAAATATGTTTACAACATTTTTCATTATTATTCATTAACAATTGTATTGATGCCAACTTCCATGCAGTGGCTTTGATACAGTGTATACAAAAATAAAATGTTTCGCTATTGTACAGACCGTTGGTCGAATTAAGGTGTGAAATAAAACACAATTAAAACATACATGATTCTGTTAATTCCAATGACGATCAATTCTGTACAATTGCATCTTCATAAAAATTAGCCAAAGCTCGCACCGACACTTGTTAACAATTAGCTTATTTTTTCCGAATATAAATTACCTATAATTACTTTATCTTAATGTGAAAACGACCCATTGCCTGAAAGATATTGATTGTAAATGGTATCAAATCAAATCACAGATGAATCTCCCGAGGACAGAACGCATTAAGATAATTTTTAAATGACTATTTAATGCAATGTGCTCCTTAACATTATGTCGTCTTGAACGTAAGGTGTATTATTGTATCATGTCATCGAAATTTAGACTTTAACATTATCGTGTAACAGATATAAACAAATGATACCATGGGCAAATTAGAGACTCATTAACAATGGAACATCAATCGTTTAAATGTTAATTCATTGGTAAGTAGGTATAGTTAATTAATTAACATTGTCAAAATGTTGTAATACCATAATGAAGCATATGTAATGTTCAGCATAAAGTAAATTGTTTTTGGTTCAAGACCGGCACGTAACGTGCATTTACTTGAGATTAATTGCTCTTAACCAAAATGTGGCGTACACTTACTTAAAATGGAACGTTCCGTTATCGTACCCGAAAAAAAGAACTGTGTACGTCATCATCCAGATGAAACCTCCGCAATACGGAAGCGTAAAATGGCCATCGTCGTAGGTAACAGTCAGAGAGAAATCTACTTCTGTGGCTTCATGAATAGTCTGATTATATCGCCATTGTGTCGTACCTAGAATTAAAGGTGTACTAACATTAACACGTTCTTCAAGAAAAATGAAAACACAAGCAGTTGCACATAACTGGTCGATGATTAATGTATTCCACAGGCATGAGCCTTAAGTAGTACGCGTTCAAATTTACATATAATTAAACATTATAGTGTATGAAATACAGATGACATAGCTAAATATTGTTACATTCGATTAACGTCAATTCTTCAATCGCAAAGTAAACGGCCTTCATTTTAATAATTAAAGATTTGAGCAACAGGGTCAATAAAAGAAATCAACAAATTTAAAGTTAATTATCAAGCAAATTATGTGAATCGGAATCCAATAAGCAGACGGTTAATTTATGACACCCCCAAAATTAGTTACTGGTTATTCCCAAATTGGTACATATTGAACGTAAAAACATAAAGGCCCACGTATTGTTCCTCATACAAATGTGTCTTTCTTTATGTGTATGGACGGTGTATGTCTCTAAAAATACGATTACAGCCAAGTAAATCTAAATCCAAACTGTATATGCACTTCAGATATAGGTGTTGGTCAATGCAACATTTGGCGCTGCATAGTTAATATAATGTTATAGGCCCCTTGATTGAGATTTTCTATTTTTCATAACCATCGCGTTGTGCCGTTGTAGGACTACCTGCACTTTCTGAAAACAGACTTGTGATGTTATACTGTTATGTTACCCATTATATCTTTTATGACAACATGTCGTACTTTTGGAAATATATGGTTCGGAAATCAGAATAATAAGGCGATGTTTTAATGATGAGATTGACGAATGTTCCTGTAAAGAAATCTCATTGCGGTTCCTGTCATTAATGTGCACACATGAGTGGACGCTTTTAAATAACGCATGAGAAAAAGTATGAATTAGTTCTTAAACATCAAACGCATGTTTGGTCGTATGTAACATCAATATACGTTGCATTTCTATTTGACTCGCATAGCGCGCGGCAGAAAGCATTAATAAATAACACTATAAAAAGAAATACTAATATCATAAGTACGTGAATGTCAAGTTTTGTGTTTTCAAAACTCATAATCAAATGTATTCAGATAAAACTTATTATTTTCGTTATGAAAACTAGAACTCTTGCTGCTATCGACGTAAAAGCAATATGCATAAGCCTTCTATTATTACTACATGTATGTACATTCCACCTGATTAAGCAGTATTGGTCAAACATTCATCAGCCCCGGATATAACCTTTACAACACAAACATGAGATCGTTCAAAAACTTCGCTCGTAGATCTTCATATACAAAACCGTTACCTGCGACACTTTTCCTATAATAGGATTGTTTATTTTCTGGACACAACGAGCATTAAATAACGGTTTTAAACGTTGAATAATTCTATTCACGAAGACTTTGTGAGAATAATCTGATTTTTAAAATGCGGATTTAGACAAGAAGACGTTTGGAGGTAACACTTTGTCACTATGAAAAATAATGAAAGTAGGAAAACGACTTTTGCAGAAGTGACATGTCTTGCAAGAGACTTAAAACAAAACTTGCTTATTTAGAAAATTAGCAAGGCATTTACCCTTCCTGATAATGGACGTATAATTCACCGAGTTGTGCATGACAATCGTTGAAGAAGTAAGTTCTATTTCTATAAAAGCATGCCTATGATGGGTGCATCCAAGACCTGTCCTGTTTCGGGATGTCTAGAACATATGTTCGAGCTGTAGCTGCTTTGAAACATATTTCAAAAGCGATAATATGACAAACGGAAATTTTACAGATACCGTATTTGTGCTTAAATTTGCTTGACCAAATAATGAAACATTGACTTCAATTTGTATAATAAGTGTAACGTGTGACTGGTTATTTGCTGTGTGAGGTTCTACGAGCCTTTTAACCAGACCTAACCTCAAATATTTACACTAATCGTTCAGAGGCGATGACTACATACTTGATCGTTTGTATGTTCGTTTACCCTAATGTTGTAAAGTGTGTACCATTCCTTGTGCAAAGTGATTTTTGCTGGGCTAAGTGTCAAGTGTAAACTTGTTTAAATCAATTAGTTAAACGATATCAATGATATGGCATAAATAATTGTTAAGTTAAATTTGATATAGTATTTCATATTGTCACATATAATAAGGACAAAAGGAAACTTGTCTCAAATAGCAGACAAGCGCATCGTAATACGAATTTTTTTGCCGGACAAGGATCGTTTAGTTTAATGTTTCTGTATTTAAAAGTTTTCGAATAATGTTACTTATGTGTAATACTTTATAGATATTTAAGACCTATAAACAGCGTTCGCGTGCCTTGAAGGTGTTGTAATAACTTAAGTAATATAAAGGAAACATTATTATTTAATACGTGATTAAATTTACGACGTAAAGGCTTAACAATTACATTGTGTTTGCATATGTGGTAGTCACAACAACAATTGGGCTTCCGATATTTGCTAAAATATCACGTGTTAGCATTGAACGTAAATTAGTTAAATTTCAATATGTGCAGTCACGAATAAAACACAATGATAATATATATTGTCCTTAAATTTTCTGAACTTCCAAGATATTCTATTTCTCTGGCGTTCGTGTCCAATCGCGTTATCGTCTTAATTACAGTTTTGATTTGTAAAATATTCGTTATAATAGAACCGCCGAGGGAAATGTTTATCCACAGATGATGAACGACACGCACTATTTAGTGAAGATTAATGACCAATAATATTGGCCACAAATATTCATCATTTCTTGGCATGTCGAATATTCAGAAATGATGTCAATCAATATAGAAGTATTTAACACACAGGGGAAGACCATTACATGTGTCTTGTAGTTAATAACGCCCGGTTCAACATACGACAATGACATAATATTATTTCGATTCTCCCAGAATAAATATTTATAATGATTGTGATGTCGGTAAGTTATCAACACGTTTAACGAAGTCATGCAAACAAGCTTATAATAGAGAGAGATGTATATCTTAAAGTTAAGTAGTTTGTCACTTTAAATAAAATTAAGTAAAGACTCAGAAGAATCTTTTTAATTGACACTCAATAAATTAAATAAACTTATAAATAAAAAGTAAGTTCCTCCTTTTAAGTCAACTAAAACATGTAAATTTATAAATTGCAATCATTGTTCAAGCAAGCAGGATAACTATCAACGGCAACGTAAGTCGCTGAAGAACTAACAAATTGTTACACATAAGACTTAACAATTCCATGTTGGATAATAAACATATGAAAATGTATGGCTGGTGCATGTGAGCCTGTGGGAGACGTTGTATCACAATCTAAAATAAGAAAACGATACACATCTAGAACAATATATTATAAAATGCAAACAGTGTATAATTTATCTAATGTGTATTAAGTGTAAATACAAACAATTCAGGCAGTCCTGACAAGGCTAACGACATGTTGTTTTCGAGACGACAATATTTGTCATTACCTGTTGCGTGCCTTTATATTTATGATGTATCAATATTTATTGTTGATGCTGATTTTTGCTATGTTTAATACGCTTCAAGTATGCCACAAAACATATCCGACCTCTGCCTCTGGGCTTTGGGTTTATGAATATGGTTAACTAAGATAACACAGAACTATTTTATGTTTATTTAAGACAAAGAAACCACAATGTACATAGTTTGATTTTAATAAAAAATATTTAAATATATAATTCAATCAGCAATTAATAAAAGGTTATTGAAGCATGATTTGTATAAATAAAAACCCTGTCAAACAATGCTAGCAATGTAATTGTAATGGTCTAACTTTGTGATGCACAATGGAAAACATACTGTTGTATTACGGGGCTTTATTAAACGTAGACCATTTAAATGCATTAGCATCGCAATTACCGCTTTGCAAATTCCGATGGTGGCAAACGGGCTAGTTATGTGCCGGTGGTATGCAACTTTTAATGTTTCTTAAAGCAGCATGTCGTACCGTTAGGAATATCGCGTTTGGAAAGCATATCTATTATGCGAAAGGTTAACTTCAAGAATGACACATTGTCCTGCTACTGAATTAATAAGTTTCTTAATATAAGAAAAATGTTTACAGAAAGCAAAGACAGCCGTTAGATGAATATATAAGAAACATTACAATGATAAAAATAGATTTTTCACCATTTAATTAAGTATTTACTTCAATTTAAATTAAATCCAATCTTAAGCAAGATTGCTGTAGAGATAAACTTTAACCAAGCATTTGATCAAGTAAGATTAATACGACATTTTGATGGATAAACTTTTAACGCCTGTCTTTGTTCATGGTGTTATTTTGCTAGTTTGAATTTAATTAAACTCTCTTTTCATGTACAACATTTTATAACAACTGTCATCTGATTATCAATCTAGAGGAGTGTCTCCATATATCCGTGATAATTCCTTTTATTATTATCGCCTGAGTCAGCATTGTATAAACCTTTATGCCTCAAATGCCTGTTTCATTTGTACTTTATACTACTGATAAAACAAAGACTCCAGATCGGCGACAGCTTTACTCTAAGCTAAACATTTGCTTAAAACAATGTCCTGGATAACTTGTGGACAGTTTCAAACGATTTCTCTCTTATAGTATTGAATTTTTTTTCCCTTTTTATTTCACGGAAATAATGAGCATACCTTTACACGCGGAAGAATGCTATCAAGAACCATTCACGAACCTTCGTGTGACACTACTTAAATCGAGTTTTTATTGAAAAACCGTAGCATTTACTTAAAGGAAAAAAAGGGTATTTCCAAACTATCTCAAAAACAGACGGAAACAATATGTAAATAAATTTTGTCATCCGAATGATCCGGAAAATCAATAAGGCATTATTGACTCTTAGTAATGGACACACACTTCATCGAGGTTTTGCATGGCAATAAGTTTAGAAGTTGAATTAAAACTCCACACGATTTTTCAATTATACAATACATTCCGAAATGTATTATACGGCTAATAAAGTATGTTTAACCGTACTAGAACTGTTTGGTTTCGAAGTTTTAACTTTGCAATCAGAATCGGTTCTTACAGACAACTTTACAAAAACAATGAACTTAGTTTAGTTTTTCTGTAGGTCATGAAGTTAACAACACTGTTTTAATATTGTATTACGTACACAACGTTTTCGTAATTTAAAAAAAAATAATTCAATCCTCGCGTAACGAACAAAATGAAAATGTACTACACGTGTTTACTGCTAAAATAAAGCATATAGAGATTACCCGTTCTACAACAGTGCTTTAGTCCTGTTTACCTTTACATTAATAATTGTTTTAATTCATGTTGAATGACTGTTACGTCATATGCCATAGCCAAACCTTTGGAAGATTAAGTAATTGTGTAAATGACATGTAGTTATTCGGTTGATTTAATTGTTTAGGTCTCGCTTATGCCATGGTTTGATGTCCAATTACCTACTCTTCCAAAACACTATTGGGATTTTTTAAATGGAATTACACATTTTGGAAAAAATGCTACGTTACATAAAATATTTATAACGCGTATTATTACCTAATGTCTGATATAAATGATAATTAATTATCTTTTGCTATTTCCGCGTCAAAAAAGTAATGTTGCAAGGTTTAAAAAGTGTTACCGGTGAATATTTCGAACTGTTGACCGGTCAATAGTTTGAACTGTTGCCCGCATGGACTATTCAAATTAAGATATTAAAACAAGAGTCATTTGCCGTTTGACATTTTCCTATATTTCAAGTTCTACTTAAAGCCAAGACATGTGTTGAAAAATGTCTATATTCATGTTTCAATAACACTGTTGTGTTTAAATTTAATTTGCTCTTTTTTCTATGTTTGAAATTTGATCAGGTAATAAAACAGTTATTTCATGTATGCTTGGTGAACAGTCAAAACTGTCCCTATCGGCCTCAGGCAACAGTTCCAAAGTCATCCCTGATACCTTGGGCCAACAGTTTTGACTGTTCACCGCGCATCCATGAAATAACTGTATAATAAATACTAAGAATAATAACGCATTATTGACATAAAAAATATTCAGACTAGATATGTATCGAAATAGCATTTTTTAGAGTGCATATGAATATACTTTAATGAGTCCATTAGTACATGCCACCTTGTACAGACCAATGTCATCCGAGATAATTGTTGAAATCTACTTTAATCTGAGATTCTGACGAACGCACATGACAAGTACTAGTTAAGTCATAAATAGTTAGCCTAGTTAGTAGTTATTGACTAGTTAGCAAAAAATATGTATTCTAATGATTATGATGGCGTTTAGAATTAGCACGTTTAACGCTATCATTTAACTAAAGCGTTGGTCGTCTCTTTCTTAAGGTGAATAGGGTATAGTCTATCATACTATTTAATATAGTACACACAAATCCAATATTGCGTCGAAAATGGCCGCCATGATGGCCGCCAAAACCTTTAAATGATCATAACTATGTAAATATCCACTCAAATTTGATTATTTTGATGGCTATATATGGGTTTCAAGGGGCAAAGAACACATTTAGATCATCATACATTGTATAAGTTTATTACGTTTTCGACGCCATGTTGGATTTGTATGTACTATTGTACACTTAAACAATTTCTAATGCTCTTTATGTGTTCTTTGCCCCTTGAAACCTAGGAATAGACACCAAATATATCAAATTTGATTGTAGAGTTTCATAGAGTTATGATCATAAATAGGTATTGGCTGCCATCTTGGCGGCCATCTTGAAAAACAAACTTTCCGGAGGGTCGATTGTGGTTAACTTTAGATAAGTTTTAAAGAAGCTTCTACCCTACCAGGTTCAGTTAAAAGTTAAAAGCAAATATCATATATTGACCCTACGAAAATACTTCATGCAATTTGCGGTTCAATTTCTCCCATACAAATTATGAAAATTAAGCTGATTGATGCCCCATCTTCAAAGAAGAAAAAAATACCAAATGCTGCCAGTACCAGACTGTTATCAATCATTTTCATATGCTACTGGCATGCATCTTTCAAGATATATAGGTGTAGTTTTGCCCTCCCCCCCTTACTGGTACACTCCACCTCAATTTTGGGTACTTGTCTGAAGGACTAGTAAGTCTATAAGATTAAAAAAGAAAACAACTAAGAAGGACTTGATCTATTATTTAAACTACAATTAAATACTATAGTTGATTTTATTATTTTGTTGTGATGTGTTCATTTATATTGAGAGGTTATATAATTATATGGTTTGAAGCGAGGAATCATTGGTACAATGAGCCATAATTTGTTAAACAAATCAATCAAACTGATGTCTTAAATAAAAGTGTTCCCGAATGAACATATTCACTTTCTTTATTACCAACAAGCAATTGAACAAGTACATACAAATATATGGAAAAGTTATATATCGGTAATTGTTTGTATAGTTATATTTATGAAAACGCAAATTATCACATATTTTAGACATAATAATTACATATGACAGTTTACGATTTATATGTTGATCCATTCTACGTGTGAACTTTTTTTATCTTAAAAGCAACTATAGCGTATCGTTATAAACACAAAAGTTACTATAAAATGTACATCAACATAAGTACTTATTAGACAGTCAGTAAGAACGTCGTTTGTAGCTCTTAACCTGTCCGCTTTAGCTGTTAAGATATCGCAATCAATATAACTCATTTGCCCGATTGTTGCCAATCACGACCGACGTGCAAAGCATGTCACAAGACGTGTCCCGCCTTGTAAGCTTTTAGTCAGCCAATCTAAGTTACTCAATATTATAAAAAATGTTAGTCCCTTTTTTAGACAATTTTATAGCAAACTGTACATAGCTGCATTATTTAGTCTTTAAAATCGTATGTTCAATTTGTCCTCTCGCTGACTTTATACGCATTGTTTTATCAATTACAAATACATTTTATTGGTACTATATTTCCATGCGTAACTTATGATAAAACTAATGATAACTCAGTACAAATACGGTTTTATGTTAAAATGGCACAGCAAAGGCAATCATTCCCAAGATTACGACGGCAAAGGAATAAGTTGTTAATGAAATTGTAAACGTATCAGGAAAATGAAAGGAACGGAATTAAATTACAATTAATTGACACAAGATCAAAAGAAAAACAATGGATATCTAATCCATTCAACAAATATGTCGCGTGTTGACGACGTGCCTAGATGCAAATGTGTCATCCTCCATATTAATAACTTCCGAATGCAAAGATGGTATATTTTGATGTGTCATTTCAGTTGTGAATATAATACGTATTACAAGTCCATGTCTATGGGCAACGAAATACAATTTGGCATATAACGGTGTATTATGTATTTAGCCGCTCCATTGTTGAATATCTATGAGAAGTTTACAATATGGTTAATTTCATATTAAAACGTATATTTAAATCAATCAATCAATATTTAGTTGTTAATTTCAATCAATCTTTTAAGATATAATTATTGTTTTACTATAAAGCTTATTATATGTACTATTTCAAAGCTTTGACCAAAAGATATATCAAGTGTATGTTGGCATAAAACTGCACTACGATAACAAACTGTTTTTTGTGTGTGTATGAAGTTGTGTACAGAACAGCATACGTATGAAGAAGAAACGAAAATAAGAAATAATTTGTTATGCACTAGCTTCTGTGTGGATCATAATATGAATATATATAATGCAAGATAATGATAATGGGCATATCCGCCCTTATAACCAAAAAAACTTCAAACAAGATTTCATTTGCATTATCTTCTTGCAAAATATAATCTAAGAATGACAGGTTAATTTATATTTGATAAATAACGTTTTCCGGTCGAGAATTAGTGGAGGACGTCACAATGAAATCAACTAAAAAAGAAGTTTGGGAAAAAAACGACCGTTAGTCTCCGGGACGTGATGTTTGTAATTCAACTTCGAATGCGTTCTGCATTAAAGTATAACAAAATGCTTAAGCTTGTTGATCCAAAGGCCTCCTGAAACCTGTACGTTCTCTGGTATTGCTCCAATATCCCTTGGCTACACGAAATAAGGCTCGTATTTCAAAATTGTAAATAACAATGAATTTCCAGCGATGTTCATTCATACACTTACTCTTTCAATACAGCAAGACATTAATAGAATAAGAACAGTATTTAAACAACGGTATGAATACACAGTTCGGATGTTAAATCAGATTATAAAGCCTAACACTTGGCCTCACGAAGTGATGGTAAATCAACAATGATTATATACACTAATCTTACAAATGTATTGGTGTGCATTACGATTGTTTTTGAAAATAAAGCTGAAGAAACCAAACACACTAAGCGATACAATAAGATTCCACTTATATTACAATTACTGATAATCTAGCTTAAAATTGTTATAGCAAAATGCACCAACGTTACTATATCAGCATATAATGATAATTTGTATGCGTCGTTCCAGGAAGGTTTATAAAGTCACTAAGAAATAGGCACTCCCCGATTCAAGAATGCATATGCAGTCAATATGTCTCGAATGTGTTGTATCTTCATATTATTTAGCTTACTGATAAAACTATGAGATAGGATCATTTACCCCCCCCCCCTTTGTACACTTATTATGGTAAACAAAATTCCAGACGGTAACGGAAATGGTCATATTTATCATCAAGAACAACACCTACACATATAACATTATTACAGTTTCAACATTGCTTTACAAGTATCATCGACTCATGTACGAATATTCATAATTGCCATCATCAATATACAACTGTACATTGCCATATTCACAAACCTCACAGAAAGTTATCAACACATTCGGTTAGCAAATAAAATTTGATTGTTTGAATGCGTGTCTCAATGGACAATTTACAAGATTGTTGGTCGGTAAATGAACCGTTAAGTGTATTTTTTTTTATCAAACTATATATTTGACTTGGTTTGTTTTTCTATTATCTAGCGAAAGACAGTGGTGTCGCTTCTAGGAATGTATTCCTTTGCTATTCCTGGCTTTGAAATGCATAGTTCAAATATAACACATGCAGGTAATATGAAAGAGCTAGATATGTGTTTGTTTATTTTATTTTAAAATATTTATACAATATTGTTTGGAATAAATTAAAGTTTGTCTAAATTAGTTTGTTTCATTTTGTGCAGACGCCACTGGTTTGTCCTTATTCTAGATATTAAATGAACTTACGATTGGATAAGTTATATAAAAAGAAAACGATGGTTAGATAACATTCACACGCATATTCCGAATCTTTAATTAAAAGAGAGTTCATAAAATGAACCTCCTTGTATAACGTATGCTTACACCACACACAAAAACTAAACTATGTACAGCGTAAGACTAAAATATTTTAATATGCATGGCTTTATGCGTAATCCAGTTACAATTGTTAAGAAATCATTGTAAGCAATTAGTAGTTTTAATTTAAAAGTTAACAGCACGTGTGCTTTGTACTCTAAACACCTATGAAACTTAGATAAGCAAACATTTTCATTGCACAGAACAGACACTACACTATAAGATTTATTGACTTGATTACGTTTGCTCGTTTTATTCAGAAAACAAATGGTTCTTATTTGTCTAAATGAATTACAAAATGCCATGATTCGTGTCTGTATCTCACTACAATCAATGACTTACATTTGTCAATAAGTAATAAAACGCCCACACTACTTCGGTTCAAAAGCATATAGTCCTTATGTTGTTTTTCTTTGAGTACGGAAGCAAATCTCCTGGGGCGATGTAAGATGGTATAACAATTGCTCAAAGGGTCGTAAGAGTTGCATTTATACGACATCGATCGTTTATTGAAAATAAATCTTTAATATGAAGAAGTGAAACTCCAGAAGCTGCAGCAGTATTGCAGTTTTATCATACACACCTCTGTTAAGTATTAACATAATGCGCGTTTACAATGACGCGTTTTCATATTGCGTTTCAACGGACCAGCATGGTTATTCATGTTCCTTAAACAGTAATATAAAGCCCATATTCCAATAGCACTTTGGCCGTACAATCCTGATTATCTACAAGCTTGATGGACACTTCATTACGGCGTAGATCACCTTTGTGTGATATGGATTTTTTGTCTCTCTAATGGCGATTACTGGTCGAACAAAATCACAAAAAGAACCACCACACACAAGAGATTTAAAGAGAAGGCTCATGTATTGTTTATCTTCGACGAATTGTGCACGTTCATTGATACTGTTATAGAGATTTTGTTGATTAAGTATGCATAGCTGCATGTAAATAAAAAAATAAAACTATTACAGGAACTGTCTTATGGGAATGCAGCCAAAATGGGTTGCATTAATAAGGGTTCCAATTTGCCTTCTTAGTCATGTTCAACTGCAGTCATAGTCAACTCTTGGGTAATTTTTCTGAATAACATGTCCGAACGTGTGCTTAAAGTGTGTTGTCCACAGTTAATGCTTGCTTGTTTTAAAATAGAAAAAAGAACAACATAGAAACCAACTAACAATAACAAAAACTAACATTGATCTTGACAGGAGTAAACATGAAACGCTTTTAAAATTGTGCATACTTATTTCTACTTAGAAAAAAAAGCGTTGCATGCACTAAATAGGATTACCTAATGCAAAATAAATGTGTGATCGATAAACGACATAATGTTTTCAGTAAATTCTAGCTTGGGGCAGTTGATATGCTGGTTCATGTATTTCGAATTACACAACGCGTTGTACTTTATTATATATTACCAAAACGTGTCACTGAGCCAATCAGCGACAATGTAAATAAATTTTACACGGACTATATAATGTTGTTGTGTAACTGAGCGATATAAATGCGTACACGTTATATGTACATGAGTCAATCTAAATATTATGGAAATATTACCATTACAATATAATTTTTCTTTGATGTTGTCTCTGTGTTCCACTTTAAGCAGAAAAAGTCGCTCAAAAAACGAAATGAATAACAATATAATTTCTTATAATTCATTATGCAATGGACATGTTGACTGCATCCTTCTTAATATTATACTGTACAAAGAAAAGAAAATACATGTGGATTTACTAAAACGTTCACTTTGCAAAAACTGCCTTTGCTCATTATAATTTTATGTAACATTTACATTTATCACGAATGTATATTTATTTTTAAAGTCAACAATCCGCTAGCTATATCATGAACGTTTTATGGAAATTGACATATGTTTGTTGTGTACATTTACAACGTCGTCGACCTTCAACAAAGAGAAATACATTCTAAGGAGAAGGTTAAGTAATACTCCAGTTATAATTACCTAAATTACTTTGACGCCAATTTTCCATTGTATTCATTAACACATGAACATGATTTGTGACACAATGTTAAATATATAATGGTACAAGAAAATCGTACATGTATACTCATTTCTGGATCATATCCGATTTCGCAGAAATTGTGCAATGGTCAAAACAATACATTTATTAATAGCATCGTTGGTATGAGTGAATTTTTTTAGAGACACCCGTATAAATATAATTTGTGTATACAGTTATTCTATTCACTCTGTAACGAAAATTTAATAGTTGATATTCATGCATGCATCTGTGTATTTAATTATAAACTCGTTCATAAAAAACCTGGTTTGAGTATATGTTGATATTATATTAAGTGCAATATACGAGCCCAATTGAAGTTTATTTTATTATAGAATAAGGCGTGGTATGTATCATAATAATATCAATAAGAGCATCGGTGGAATGAAGTCTTATAATAGATCATCATGGAATATATATTTTATATTACAAGCCTAAGTGAAATATATAATCATTAAAGGAACATCAGCGGAATATTTTATCGTAATAGTAACATCAGTTAAATATATCACCATAATTGTAGCATCAGTAGATTATATTATCATAACAAAAACATAAATGGAAAACATTATCAAAGAAGGAGCATCAGTGAAATAAATGATCATAAAGGAGGGTCAGTGGAATACATGTTTATAATAATAGCAGAAGTGGAATATACTATCATTTTAAAAGCATCAGTTTAATATATTTTTCACAACATGAGCATCAGTATTACATTATCACATTATAATAGCATTTTAAAATATATTCGCGTTTTAGAAGCATCAATATATCTCTTCGCACTATATGAAAATCGATAGAAATTAATATAGTCGCATCATATTAAAATCAATGTAATATACTCTTTTATATTGATCCTCGATGGAGTATATTTGCATTAGAGAAACATTAATGTAATACATCATTGTTATAGTTGTATCATATGATTATATAAGAATTAATGCAATTCATTTTCTATATATTGAAAATTTAATCCTAGTCATGTTTTGCATACGTTCAGGGACGATCCACTGTCTAAACTTTGTCAAACAGCATCACAACCAAAAACATATCTCTTTTACAAATATATTTTTGTTATCATTGTTTCATATTTAATGTTTTAGTCAAGTACTGACCAAAACATTAAATATGAAACAATGATAACAAAAATCTATTTGTAAAAGAGATATGTTTTTTGGTTTTGATGCTGCTTTTTGCAGTTGTTTTGTTTTCATTTCCTGACATTTTTTCTACTAGTAATCATATCATAAAGGTTTATATTACAAGTTTGTAAATGAAAATATTAACTTTGATTTCAATATCTTTGTTTGTTTTGCACCAAAGTATCATCACTGTCAGCGGATTGATTATCACGAAACAAACATTTAAAGAAGAAATATTTCCACATCCTCATGGATATTGATTATTGTTCACATGTTTTAAGGTTAAGTTTTCTTAACAGTATTCGTCTCTTAGTGCTGATGATAATACCCGTAATACATTACGTTTTGATCCAAAACAAAGTGTAGCAAAAAATGTTGCAATGTTGTTCCCATTGCCATAAACACGATAACATTAAATGGTTGTTCCGAAATTAGATTTCACATTCTATAATCTGATGTTCGATCTCCGATAAAGCTTAACGTTAAATATTTTGTTGTTGTTTCTCCTAAGAGAGCTTCCCATCAATTTCCTCAAAGTAAAGAACGTCAAAGTGTTATCCACGTACATGAATTAAATGCATTTTCACAATAGCGATTTCTGATTATTTTTTTTCAGGACATGTTTGAAACATATTGACTGCAAATGACTTATACATTCTGCTTAACCCTGTATGTGACTCGTATAAAATGAAAAGAAATTGAATGAATTCCGAAATAACTTAATTATTCGACTCTGCCCACTGACACATCAACGGATGAAGTGCCAGCATTCATTTGAATAACCCGCAAAATGATCATTACACAATAGTATGTCAGTACCAAATATGCACAGTTACTGTAAATGCCTTGTCACTTCTTCCAAACACAGATTAAATATTGGAATTTGAAAAAGTTCAATAACATAACATAAATTACGCTCCGTCACAAATATTGTTCACTAGTTTCAAAAATTGGCTACGTATCGCAAATCGAGCAATTACTCAGTAAAAGTAATGTAACAAACATCCCCCGAAAAGGTCGCACAATGTTTTTCAAGCATCGATAAATCATCGCACATTGTTTACGCGCGATCTAAATTGCATTGCTTTGTTTTTGTCACGGCAATTAACCCCCGTTGACCCCTATGCCAAGCCGTGTGACAAGATCATTTGTTATGTTATGCTTTTGATTTTATCAAAACTGAATGCTTCATATACGACATTTTCTCTAGAACTGACCCATAACCGGCTGTTTATATGGTCATCAGGTTGCCGTACTGGCTTCACTAGATTCCGATATGCATCAGTCAGCTTAATTATAAGTGGGTCAATGAAAACGATTTATCAAGACGTAAATAGCAATATATGTCTGCACAAATGAATATGTCGATGTCTGAATAATGCTTGTTGAAATGGCATCAAATGACTATGATATTGTGTTTGTGATGATTATGACGAATGTCGAACTTTTTTGGCGGATATAAAACATTTTATTTCGCATGGCCATAGTTGTCTAGATCGTATATCTCAGTATATCAGAAACAAAATATTCCAAAAAACAAAATCATCACAAGTTACCATGTAAATATACACAAATATCGCATACACAAATGGATAGTTAGGAACATTATGTTGAATTTAAGTTTAAAAAAAGAGACCGCTAACGATAATGGCTATTTGCCTTATAACATTTTAAACAATCAAAATTGAATCAGTAAATGTCACAACCGAGGGATGTTTTCGGTTTTCCCGTGCAAAAAGTACCACGTGAATGCATGGTTATTAGTGGATGTTATCCATGATTGGCAATCTTGGATTGAGATGGATTGGGCGAGTCTTATCTCGGTCACATGGTGACCCACACGGTTATTTTGGCCACTTATCTAGGTCTGCGTCATTCTGTAACGCTGAGTCAATATCACACAACTTAAAGCAGGCTTGATATAGCGACTAGTAATGATTTCCAGCACAATACAGCTGGTTTTTAGTTGTTCGCAAGAACAACTAATGTTGAGAGGGAGTTTTGCAAATCGCATTGTCTTAGCTACAGCGAGAACGATAACCACTGCATATGCCTGTGCACACTGATTATCCTGTTTAAACTTCACCACTGGTGGTACATTGCAGGCAATTAGTATGTGTATGTAATCAATAGTGTTAAACAGCTTGTGCGACGAAATTGGCAAGTTTGTCATTGAAATCTGTACATATTGGCTGTGTTTAGGGAAAACGGGGCTTAATGCATGTCAAATAAGTGGTGTCCTGTGCACAATGATTAGCCTGTGCAGTGCGCACAAGCAAATCAAGGACAACACTTTCTGATTTTAAGGTGTTTTTCGTTTAAAGAGTTTTTGGTATTGGGATGACAATAAATGCATATGCATTAAGCCCTAGGACATAATGCATTTAAAGTATGTCATGTCGGCAAAATTGTTGCTCAATAATTTGAAAAAATACATAAAGTATTAAATACACAAAACACAACATGTACATGATTCTAGGCTTGTAATTCTTTAGCAAGGCAACCAAAATTCTAAAGATGGTTGCCAGTGCAACAAGCAATTGCGAACAAAAGAGACATATTGTTGTTATTTTGTCTTAGTTATCTCTATAACATAAATATAAAGATAAACAGTGCACCCACATCTGGACCTGTGCTTTAAGACACACTCTTTGTAAATTTGAATGGGTTGTGTTCATTTCAAACTTGCGATATAAAAAGCTATAACATAATTTTGAAAACTGAGTTGTGTCTAAGATTATGCAATAGCGAACAACGTCAGTGCCTTCAGCGCTTTGATTAACTACGCAAGAATAAATTATGTGCTTGGTTTATTTTCTACATTTGTGTTCGATTTTTTGTGCACGCGTTGCACAAATTAGGTTTACGCGTTGATGGTTTTAAGAACAACGTTTCCAGGACAAAAACTCAGTCATTTAACAGTTAAATATTCATAGTAACTGAGTTGAATACATTTATCCATTGTCTTGTTAATGGTGGAGAGCTATAGACACGTAGAAACGTAATATTTTGTGTGTATCATCTTTATTCGAACGTCTTCTTACCGCAATAAATATTGTATTTGTAAATTTGGTGTCCGCGAGTTCCATGTTAAAACAATAGAGCTCAAACATTATTTCTTATGTATAAGTATTATATAGTACATCATTATCATATATACATAAACTGTAGTCTGAATGGATATAACAGTGTTTTCAACTCGCAGCTACAATTATTGTTTAACAAATATTTGATTTTGAGCCGTTTCTGAGACAATGAAATTAAATAATACATGACCTAAATGTTCGACCAAGATAAACTACCATACGATCATAACACTTGTATTTAGCTTTGACGACTTATGTTACCTTGACACCATCTGTCCACTAATAAAGAGAATTGACAATCCAGCAGTAATGAAATATTTTTCATTAATATAAACCACATCAATAATGAAATATTCCTCCGCAAAAAAATGTCATTTAAATGAGGAACATGACCAACAAAACAAATTATGTTTAAGTCTTTGCATCCGTCTTGAATAACAAATTCTTAATCATGTAGCGACCTAGCATACTTATATATACATTAACAAGTATAAGAGAACGATGTGACTTTCACCGCGAAATATCTGACCTACCTGAATTGATGAATTGCAGATGGCGCATTCTTAATAATTGGTTTACCTACAACAACTTTATATAACATGTCGCTATGATATAAAAGTCAGCATTGTATCAATACTTGAACAAAACATTATTGATTAAAAAAGAAAATAAAACGACTAGTTTAAAATCGCCATAGTTCAAACTGGACAGTAATCTTCTGTCTGTCTACAGTAAGAAAGTCACACTAATTGGAAATCGGTCTCTCTTGTTGCCATCAACCAGTGTGCAGAGCATTATGTCTTTCTTTGTTATGGTGAGTTGTTAGATATATACGGGTATATTCAGAATTAATAGTTGACAATAATGCAGATCCTGAATTAACAAATACTAGTTACAATACTATTATGTTTTTTATAAGTTTGAGTTCCTGATGTCTCTGCAAATTGTGTTATATCAGTTAAAATGCCAGATGCCAGATCGATTTCGTTAAACATTACATCACTCCACCGAGAAGCTTTTGATATGTGAACCAAGTCTGTTTCCTAAACACAAGGGAATGGTTTATTCCTCTCTGTCCAGACTGATGAATTGCAATTTTCTTAATTAACTTCGCACAATTTACTTGTATATGTTTAAAAACCTGTTTGCAACATTTCAAGGGTGGTTTTTTACAACAGCCACATTTGAAAAAAAAGAGAAACATTTCAGAAATATTTTATTATATATAATATGAATAATCAGTACCAAGATATACAAAAACTTATTTGATGTACAACGAGATTAGAAAAATAATATTGAATTCGACGTAACAACTCATTACCGCATTCATTTCTAGTCGATTTTTGGCAAACAATGCGTTAATTAATTTATACATTTATTACTATTACCTCTTAGTACGATCTAATCAAATTATGTTCACACAATGTATGAACGAAATAATAACCGGAATACCATCATCGGCATCATTATAAGCAGCAGCAACATTATCCTTATCGCCCTCATCATCATGATCACCACAATAAACATAAGTTAGCTATTTAGAAAAATAAGCGTGTAACTATATAAAGGAACAGTTCAAAGATTTTAAGCATAACTCACGTAAGAATGGTTAGTTAAATCAAACTACAGTGATTATATTCACAGAGTCAGCATAAGGTTTTGAAAAGTGGACGCTTTTTTAAATGATTATTTTCATTTCGATATTCATTATTACCAAATAGAGAAAACAGTATATATGGGCATATGTTTGTTTGTTACATAACTATACATTATTTCACAGGTTTGACTTTAATAATAAATAAAATAAATGTGCATATTTAATTTAAGAGACTTTAGAAGATCTTACACATATGTTCAGAATTGTAGCAATGGTTCGAAAGAGTTACGAATGGACCAACAACACAATCGCCACACTTCAAAGAGAACAACAATAGGGTTGCTTTCTCCGGTTCAAAGCTTTTCCTAATTGGTATTGAGTTACCTTGCGAACTTTCACCGCCTACTTGTGTCCAGATCATAACGGCTTTGTTAAGGCGAACTTCTGTACGTTTGACTTCTGAACAACTCACAGAACGTTTGCAAAAAAAAACACTTTTAAGAAACGTTCAGCACTCAACTCTATTGGCCAAACTATTGTCAAATTGTTTGCGCGAGTTGTTGTCGGTCTTCGTAATTAGGTTTTCATATAACAGTTTTTATACTCTACACAAAGTCAATTGCATTGGCAGAGATAAAACAGTTTAAGATGTTTCCGTGCTTAAAATGTGACGAATTTCCAATACAACACTTATCCACAATGACGAAGGTCAGTAACTCAAAGCGAAGGCTTGGAAACATAGCGTTATGTATGTGTCTGCATACGACAATGGTTTATTATCGATAAGTATTACCTGATATTATTTTGTAACAGTTTATACAGCTTATAAAGAAAGAGTGTGATTCAAGAGTCACCACAATTATCTCCATGAACCATGGTCATGCTCAGTATAGAAATTTGGTCCCTAAGCAATGCGGTGACCATTTAGCTGATATCATACAAAATGTCAAACATATTAGTTATTTGATTTTTGCAAGACTTATTGAAAGAGAAATATAGAAAACAATGCCACAGCATCTTATTCTTCGTTATTACCGTAACAAATTCATATTTTAATAATTCTTTTAATACAATGCTACTGTTTTACATTTACGGGTATAAACATGCATCAGTTTAGGACGAAATTCCATCACATCTTGATCATCTTCTTTTCACATAATGCATGTACATGTCACCATATATCTGTACTGCTTAAGGATGTTTGGCATGTTTAAGGGGTTAGACATGTGCTAAATCTCAGACGGGTTTGACGAGAGGGTATAATCAACTGAGGACATACGTCCTCGTCCTCTATTTGCACTTTCATAGTGTAAAGAAGAACGCTGTGCAAATCATTTTAAAAGCGTACTTGTGTTTTAAGTCATGATGTTCAGTCATAACGCCTTTTTAAATCTTTATGTCAAATCAAATGCTCGACAAGCTTTACAGTTAGGACCGATTTATTGAAAAACGTGTTGGAAACTATTTCACAATACGCAGTTATATGTATGGAGTTAACCTGCAGTCTACCGGTTTAAGAGCTGTTAATTACAGTTATTGAAACCTTTAATAGAAACACAACGCCTTTTGAAAGAAAACGATTCAACACAATAACTTGACACAAATGACCAAACTAACATACTAGTGTTACTACTTTGCTCAATCCTGGAATATTCGGATTGTACACAATGCACGCACAATCAGTCAAAAAGCAAGTAAATAGTGAACATTGAACGTATACATTCATAAAATGTCATTGATTTCAACACGAAATTGCATGGTAGAAGTAGAAATATAGAAAACTTTAATGTGATCATTACTTCAAAGCTAATGATACACGTTTATAAAACTTGTCATTATAAAATAAGTTTCACTAAAAACACTCGGCAACGTTTCATAATATTACTTTCATTTACGTTAAATTTGAATCGCCGAAATTGCAAAGTATGTTTCGCCTCTTAAAGGGACTGTAAACCACAAATGACGAAAAAAGAAAAGTTCTAAAATACCGTATTTTTTTAACAATTATTAGTTTCTATTGATTAAAATATCACAACTGGTATAATACATTACTTGAAAAAAGTTCATATTTTCAGTATATTCTGTAATAAAATTTCGCGATGTGAAATCGCGAAAATAGGTAACATAACGATATACACACTATAAATAACGCAAGTAGATTGATCATTTTATATATAAAATATATACAATTCACTACGCATGTACATTTTGCATTCCTGGGTTTACCACGTGACGATGAATCATGTATTTTTGTATTTATTTATTTTTACTGGGTATGCATACCCATTAAAAATAAATAATAAAAAATAAAGTAAAAATAACAAAAAAAAACTTTGTTCAAGTAATTTTATATACCAGTCGTGATATTTTAATCAATATAAACTAATAATTGTAAAAAAATACGGTATTTTAGAACTTTTCTTTTTTCGTCAATCGNAGACATTGCACGCACAATCAGTCCCAAAGTAAGTAAATAGTGAATATTGAACGTATACATTCATAAAATGTCATTGATTTTAACACGAAATTGCATGCTAATAGTAGAAATATTGATAATTTGAATGTGATCATTACTTTAAAGCTAATGATACACGTTTATAAAAACGTGTTATTGTAAAATAAGTTTCACAAAATATACTCAACATCTTATTACATGTACTAATTTTATTTTCGTCAAATCTGAATCGCCAAAATTGCATTATACAGTATTGTTGCCGAATAAATGTGTCGCCTCTTAAAATAGATTGATTCGCATAAATGCTTCTTAATAAGGTGTCATTTTGCATTCTGAAAATAACTCTTTATAAACAAAATTCGACATCTAATTAAAGCATCTCGCAGCGCGTAAATAAGCTGATCGAAATAGGAGTTCCCAGCATGGTTGCGAAGAGATGACCTAGTGACCTAGTTTTTTTAAACTTAATTAAGCCAGTTTCACACTTTGCCTTACTATTGTGAAGATTATGGACACGTGTTATCAAGATTGAAAAACAATGTGTCAAATATAGAGTTAACCTGGTTACCTTGTTTTTGACACCAATTGAACCTGATTGGTATAATTAATTTCTTGTTACAGGTGAGGTATACTGCATCAGAAATGTTGCTTCTAGAGTGATCGCAATTTTATACTAAGATGTCATTGGGCGACTTAGTTTTTGAATCCACATAACCCAGCCTAGGTATTTTTTTAAGATAAACATGTGTACCAAGTTTCTTTAAAATATTTTCCGAAAATGTGTCATAGAGCGTGAAAATATGACGGTAACAAGGTTTTTATCTTAGGTTCGGAAACTAAGTCAATAAGACCATTCACCGATCAGATCACTTCACGTTGTGTCAAATGCATCTCCTAACACATTCTCCTGATTGTCTGTACACAAACTATTTCTGGTTATGTCATCTACATTAGCTATCAGAGAGTTGCCTTTCGATTGTCCATCGGACGAACAGTTATTTGCGTGCAGGTTTGTGATTGGGCCGATGCAATTGTCAACGTTCGTGTTACTACATTTCCATTCAGACGCCACTGATCACAAGGGAATTATGGTGTCGCCAGAGAGCAGGAATAATTTCTAAGGAATCGCGTTCCATCAATTGCTTTAAGTTATCGATTCAGAAATGTTTTACGTGCGTTTAAAGGTTTCGACCTTTATTCAACTTGTTTGTGTCATATTTTCACGTTTAGTGATTGTTTGCTATTAAGTTAAAAAACACTATTAGTTAGCGCATTCAACAAAAAATACATAATTATATAACTTGTAGTATTTACAATTATTTTCCCGTGTATGTTTTATACTTTTAAAGGCCCACCGGATTTCAGTTACTCTTGCATAACAAGTGTTAATAACACAGCTTAGGTGCAACGTTGTCAAGAATTATGGAAGATATACCCGTTTCATAATTGGACGAAATGTTTACAACTTTGCCACTAACGCGGTGTGTAGCCTCAAAACGGTGACGTATGCTAAAAATAGCCGAAAGAAAATTCGATTTTAATTCTATTTTAAACAACTTTTTACCAGCAGAAAGTAACTTATTAGATCACTACAAACGTTTCAACCATTTAGAAGAGACTTACTTTGTGAGTGATACCGGAAAACGTTGAAAGTCAACGATATATTTTTGATGACCTGAGTCACTTTCACTTTCCCGAGTAAACAGCTATGTAAATGAACTGATTGTTTGTAAACACAATTGACTTGGAGGACACTGTATTTTGAGCTCAAAACAAGTTGTATTGCTCATTTTTTTATGGTAATGTCCAATAGCATATATATATTGTTTTTTGATAACCCTTAAAAATAAAATATGGAAAAAAAAATCGGTAAATAATTACGGATCGTCACCTTTATAGGGCCTTTAATTTGCTATTTAATTTGTATCACAAAACGATTAGATTAATACCGTTGCATATGTTCCTGTATACTATGTAATTCTGTACTAGTGTGAATGTTTGGTGTGTGTAAGTAAAAGTATGCAAATAAAGTGCTAAATTTACGCTCCGAGAAACTTACTTGTATGTCAAATTATCTTTGTTATTACAAAGTTTATTATTTTTATTGGATCTATCATGACCCTAATGTATAGCATCTTGCATGGAAAGCCATCGTAATTATTCACATTATGATTGGGATCTTGCATTACAACCACTCACACGCATGTATAATTCAAATGCACGAAATGCTATATTTAATTAATCAAAATTATTGGATATAAATATATCTAGTGTACATGCCTGTTAACTGCGGAGCTCATTAATGAAGAATGCATACAACATAAACATGAATATCTTATCGACTCTTAACTTAACGTTGATGAATGACGCCGAAGTCATGTTTGATTGTTGTTTGTTTTCTTCAAGGAAAGGCACGCGTGTATAATTTGTGTAAATAAAAGCGAGTTTTACGAATTAACTGTTTTGTTATCTGTATCATCGCTGTCTTTAATGATATCAAGAATGCCAGTTAGACGCAGATGAGAAAGCAAATAAAGGAAACACACAATTGTATAATGGTATCTATACTTAATGGAGCTCCCGTCTTGGTTTCTTTTATGTATATGTTCGGTCCCTTAGTCGGACTTGTGCGCAGCAATGGAAAAAAACAATCTGTTGCATTAGGTACACAAACCGTTTTGACATCTTAGAAGCGTTCTTAACGTTGTTGCAATTAGTTTTAGTAGATTGCCCCAAATCTACAATATAAAGCATTCAAAACATGTTAAATTTATAGAACACAAAAACACACAAACATTGGTGTCCATGTACTTTGCACATACCATCTGCACATGAAACACACGTGTAAACGTGTAACAAGTTTTACCTTTTACTGAAGTGCATAGACACGTATGGATGTGAATTAGTGACAACTTATGTCAAAAACACAATCGAGTATGTAATGTTAACTTCTGTTTGAACTCTTATATTGTTAGGACAAAAGTGTTGATAACAAATATTAATGCTAATCGTATAAGCAGGGACTATTGTAAATCTTGTTTTTAAATGAAAGACTTGAGTATTAATAGATGTATATTTCAAACATTTCGTCACTCTACTGCATTTATTTTTGTATGTGTCGACCTTGTTTGTTTCTTCCGCGTCTACTCCCAAGGTGATGGATTGAAGTGTAACTTGGTTATTTTTAACATAAAATTCATAGATGTGCGTGATGAAGATACATATAAAGGGTGGTTTATTATTATTATTAGGTTCAACACGACATGTTATAACCGAAATAAAAATTCGGTTAAGTGATCATAAGACGATGACCCGTTATTTGATCATGCATGAAAGCTAGTTTTTTAATGATTTATTTTTATCATACAAATAAATTTTCCATTCATCAATGTCATAGCCAAAATATTTCAGATGCACGAACGCAAATTATACGTTATTTATTTTAAAAAGCAATCATACTAATTCTAAACTAAATGTAATATTGCGTGACACGCGAGCAAAAATATGCAAAAAATCAACTCATTTGAAATGTTTAAAGAATGGTGGCTAATGAAATAATCATTAATATAAAAGCCACTTGGTGACTGTTTTCTCTATATTGTATTTTTTATAATAATTGTTTTGGATGGCAAAAAAATAAGCACAGCTACAATTACTTTATGTTCAATTTATCGATTCAGTGTTTAAAATAATAATAAGCACATAATTTGATTCTCATTTCGTGAGTTATCTTCTTTATAATACTTTAAAGCTGATGTTTTCACGTAACTGATGTTCAATTTCAGTTAATTACAATGCAATTCAATTGTATAAAAACTAGTTTTTACAAAGGTATTCATAATCCTTACATACATCAAGTTATAATCAAACGATCGTGTTCAATTTGTCGAGGCATAACACATCAAAGGTATCAGGAGCTTCGCAACGTGACATTTGTGTAAAGTAGTTCAACCATTTAAAACATTATAACTAAATGTGACACCAATACAAATATTGACGTTTATAGTCATGCATGCTGTGATTGACATTTGCGAAACTGTCTGTTTGTTTGGTTTAAACAGAAATGTTAAGTAATACCTTTGACGAATAACATGCCCAGTTAATTTTTATAACTACATAAAGCAGACATATTTTACTACAGAGAAACCATCATTATTATTTTATTATTATTAGGTAATGCATATCTTTATGTATTTTGCTAGCATACATTATGATGCCGATGCTTTTTGCCAGACATATCGATATCGGAAAACTACAATAAGTATTGCCTATTCATACTTATAGTGGTTAGAAATCAGTCGTAAAATGAGACAATCGCTTTGTTTATTAAATTCCCTGAAGGCCACCAAGTGAACGAAGCTTGTAAAAACACAATGTCCTGCTGAAATGATATCAATATTGGTGGCAATGTCCTCAAATGCTCGTGATTACCAGTTAACCTAGTTATCTTTTGGTAATTGTATATTGAGTATTCGATATAATTGTGTGTATTAATATTCTGAAAACTAAATTGAACTTATCACAATGGACACTTAATGTTTGTTGAATTTTAGAAAAGTTTGAAGAATACGATATATTTGCATATGCATGATATGCTTAAAAACTGAGAATTGTCTTGTATGTATACAATATACAATACCGTGTCACTTAACATGAATGTTCAAATATGACTTATATTATACAAATGAACATTAAATAAGAATGTATAGATAAGCTGTAAAATTAACTTATATCACAAATACATCTTGACATTGGGCTAAGTAAGTTTGCTGAAATTGTAATAATAAAATTAACACATTTACAAAAAATGATTGTAAAGTATGTTATTTTATCTGAAGTGTATTACTACAAAATAGTGGAAACAGTTTCGTGTATTGTCTACCATTTGTATATGTGCATTTGTATTTAAATTACTACTCTTTATAAAACGGATATTTTGGTGATTTCTTCTTGATTTACATGAAGAGATAAAGACACTTTGATGATCTTACACTACACTATAAATATCCATTTGTAAAATCGCATGTTCGCTAGTCTCGTAAATAGGCAATTTCCCATCTAAAGCAATGACAAAGGACGAAACACGAAATAGCCATATTTCAAAAAGGAAAATAATATGGTGGGTGACTATTGAAACAACGTCATCCTTATTGAAATTGGGATCCGTTGCACTCCTTGTCATGGCATACTAGTTACCATATCATTATGGCGTTTAAGGCGATTGGATAGTCGTCTCCCCAATTATGAACTCAAAGACATGATGCAAAGAGCAAAAATTGAAGGAAAGTTAACCTAACGACTATTTATCGAAACAAGCTTTGTTATTGCAAACTGCGTTCTTTGTCTTTGCAGTGAAGATTTGCATATCAAGTTTTAACAATAAAGATGTGATGGCCTCCACAATGTATATTGCCTATGACGTCGCACATATTTTCTTACCTGTATAGTGGATATTGTTCATGACGTCACACATGTGTACGCGGACTTACAAAACATAGTGAATAACATTGATAAATTAACTAGACATGGTATCACCTAATTCGTTGCATTTTTATTTTAAAATCACGTGTATTTCAAAGATAGTAAGATAATAAAATAACTGATTATCATTGTTATGTACCATTTTGGAAAAAAAGAGTTTCACTTTTTCAAAGATGTACTTCTCAAAGGTCACCGAATTAACTTATGTCTGGGGTATATAAATTAACAGAGAAAATGCGTAACAATTTTCGTTAGACTTTAAAACCAGAAGTTTTCCGTTTTAATAATATTTAAGTAAACAAATTGGTCTATAAATCGAATTTACCTTTGAAACTTTCATTAATCTACATGTTATATGTATGTGGAAATATATATACTTCTAGGGTAACCAATTAACAATCTCATGCATGACAAAGTATACTTATACGTTATATTAATTGTACTTTTGTTTTAATTTTGTTTAATGTTTAGTTTAATGTTGTATTTTGTCAAGATTAATATTTTAATAATTTATGCTAACCATGCTATTGTGCATGCATCCGTTGGACATTAACTNCCAATTATTTTATACTTTATATAGGCAGTCCACGTATTGTCATAAAATATAACGATAACAACAGAACTCTCGAAAGTATTCAATCGTTTTGTGTTTGTAAAGTTTTATTATTGTCAGGTTTTTTAATCGTCAAAAGATGCATATAATGGATATTTTATAGCATGGTAAAAGTTCATTGTTATTGTATCCTCGCAAATAACATAACAACATCGACCATTTTCAAATCTTTAACAATTTCTTGCGTCAATTTACTATCTATGAACAAGTCCCTCTAACAGTTAAAACCATCAATTGTTATACGTTATATGCATCAATTTCAATGCGTAATATCCATGTTCAGACGATATAAAATTAATGATTTGCATATGCATTCATAACATGGTTTGGCCATCGTTGGTTTAAGCATACTGTTTTCATTGGTAGCTGCCTCCGTTTCGTCGATTAAATTCTCGCTCAGGCAATATAAACGTTTTACAATGTATTCATTGGAGAAATCTCACTATTTTATTGCACTATGGAGAAATCATAGTACCAGGATTATCGGTGTGGTCGTATTAAAATTAATTATGTCAGCACATAAAAAAGTCGTAAATGCTTGTATTATTCATAACTATATCAGCACATGACCATAATTTATCAATAAAAACACGTCTGACGTGTACTTATCAGTAGTACAGTGAAACAATGACGATATGTTTGAGATTCCCCGCACACTTCCCAATCGAATCGCGAACAAGAGATTTGGTATTTACAGGCAGTGATATCGGAAAACATGTTAGCCCCCACCATCTCTGGACCTTACCCAAAACCAGCCCCGACACCACCCCATGACCTCAGGACCATCGGATGCTTGGTTTGTGTTGATATATGTTTGAACGAATGTTCTTTGATGATATTGACAAACAATCACAATTTTGGGGAAACAAATCATTGCACGTACGTATAAACAAGGTTTGTGTCTATTGCTGAAAATAGTGGAACACAGAGATCATCCGGGTCTTTTTTTTCAATGTTCGTATTTGTATGAATCAAGTTTTTTTAAATTATATTTTCGAGTATTGTTCATAAAGTCTTACCCAGATCTTGTTAACCTCAGCAATGACAAAAAACAACATTATGTCCAGGATATCCTATACTAGTGTTAAAAGTGCTTCAAGTACAGAAGATCAACAATTCGTTCTGAACAACAAACGTTTTGTCGAAACTTTAAAACACAACGTACGTGTATTTAAATGATATTATCGTTAGTGTTACTAGCATCGTTTCAGATGTCAAATGCAACCCATTAATGCTATCTTGAATCCAAATAAGCTCGTAAATAATTGTGTAATTGTGTAAATATCCTTCGTGAAACATTTTAAGTGGTATATTAACAGCACTGAACAGCCTAATAAAGACCCTTATGCCATCCTATCACTATATTCAAATGTGTTTATGAACTCGATAAACTTTCCACTTCGAAACACGCTACGTCATGTACTCTACATTACTGTTGTCTAAATGAACCGTTCAAATGAACTGGAGCAGTTTATAAAATAATAGCCGTTGGTAAAATCGATTAAATTTGCAGATATCTGCATACAAACCTATGTTTAAACGTGCACACTGTTTTGTATGTCTATAGTAAATGCTTTAATTGTACAAGAAAATGATTTGATATATAAATAAACATAAAATGGAAAACATTCCATTACACATCAGATAAATGAGCGGATAATACCCGTGTACAAAATGGGACATTCCGAATTCCAGTGTAGTGCTTTTTTTACCATCTTTTACTTTACACATCTATATGCCTAACGTGAATTAAATCGGAAAGCAACTATCACAAATTATTTAAGAATTGTGCGATATTTGTTTGGCTTGTTGTACATTCTAAAATGAGAAACGAATATGCACGGACTTAAAACAATGCACATTGCACGAAATAAGGAAAATGTTATAAAATGACAATTTAAATATGTCGATATACATGTCATGTGAAATAAGTCGCGTTTATAATAAATCATCAAAAAGACTCGCACTTTTATCAATTGTAAAATGCAGTATTAGACTACAGACAGAGTGATGTTTAGAGGATAGTAAAGCATCATTTCTCTAATTATCATTTTATAGATCTAATTATCATCATTGTTAATTTCAGATCTTGATCATTGTCGATGGAAATAAAGATCCTGAAGCAAATAGTTGATACTTATTTATGATCAAGACTGTGAAGACGACACCATGCCTGCAGTAAAGTGCCTACACAACAGATGATCTAGAGCCCGCCATCGTTGCGACACTCATAACTGCCCACAGCGCCGTAGAAACATTGGCACCTACCAAAACAGCCAGAGTAGAGAAAGTCAAGCGGCGTTCTACAGTTACCGCCGCTGAATCCAGCGAGGACTGGGCTTACTTTCTTTCACGCTGGAATGATTATGTTGCTGCCACCAAACTGGATGGTCGAGACAAAATGATCCAGTTGTAAGAATGTTGTGATTTACCTCTTCGGAGAGACTTAACAAGAACAACAGGTGGCAAACTAACTGAAAAATCGGTGGACGATGTATTGGCTGCAATTCGTAAGCTAGCAGTGCGTGAAGAAAACACAATGGTGGCAAGAGTGATACTCCACAACATGAGACAAGATCGCGATGAATCCGTCCGCAACTTTGGTGCACGTATGAGAGGACAGGCTGACATTTGCAAATTTGTGATTGACTGCAACAATTGTGCCGCCAAAGTTAATTACACTGAAGCAATCATGCGTGATGTTCTCACAAGAGGTGTTGCAGACCCTAACATTCAGCTATACTTACTTGGTGATTATAACCAGAACATGTCGCTAGAGGAAGTGTTCCAATTAGTGGAAGCCAAGGAAGCAGGAAAAAGGTCAGCTTCGAGACTTTTAGACTACCATGCTGTTGGAGCAGCCACCATTTACAAAAGCAGCAACAATCCAGCAGAGACACCCCAGAAGCTTGCTCCTACTGTGGCAAACGTGGCCACGGAAAGAAAAGAACTGAAGTTTTTCTCCTGCTGGTACAGTTTCACATTGTTCGAATCCGTATTATACTGTTTCAAACAATTGATCATGATTCTTTACGTATGTTCCAGTATCCGATATTTTTGGCCGTTTGCAGTCGGAAGGCACTCATAACAGCTGCAAGGTAAGCCACCGACCATATCAGTACAAGTCACCTGTGAGATAAAATCCTCTGCCCAAAATGTATGCAATATATCCACGAATACATGCTTATTATTTTAGTTGTAATTTCTGCAGATAAAATGCAGTAAGGAAAGGAACGGATGCATACATATTCGCACGTTTCAAGGAAATATCACTTACAATACAACCGCAAATTTGCAGTATAATTATGGTACTTCTCGTATTTCATTTCCACATATTTGGTGGTGCAGAAATGTTAATGCAGATCTGTTTATATATTATAATGATAAATTTATAATATTGCCTTTTTCCTATTTAACACTCCTGATTTCCTGTAAAACAACTGTATATTTGTGAAGACATTATTGTGTATATACAGTGAATATTTCGCTATACAAATATGATTATGATATTCACAAATCCGACTGTTTGTGTCTCGAATCTAACTGCAGCAATGTACACATGGCTGACGGAGACATCGGACGTGATGACCCAGAAGGGGTCCCTAAAAATGACATTGTGTCCAGCAGTCACGCTCTGGTAAGATGGTCCGTCGAATGAAGTTTGTTACCATTAAAACGATAGTTAATTTTGTTGATATGTAAACACAGTCTATGGTTTAATATATTGCACTTTAGAGTATATGTATTTTATTTCGAAACATTATGTTAAAAAATGGGACTTGTTCATAGATTTTGGCACGTTTTGAAATGTGTTGTTAAATGTTTTAAATTGATTAATGTAAACCGAAAATAAAGAGTTCCAGTGTAAAACAAGAATAAAATAAATAAAAAAAAAACGTTATCCTCAACTGGGCTCGAACCACCGACCCTTGGAATAAATGTCTAGTACTTAAACACTCGGCCATCCATGCGGATATAGTAAATTGTGTAGTGTATACCTTATCTAGTCAATCCACGCATGGTAACAAAATATAACGATAGCAACAGAACTTTCCACATTATTCAATCGTTTCGCGTTTGTAACGCTTTATAATTTTCAGGTTTTTGAATCGTCAAAAGATGCATATTATGTGAATTTTCGAACATGGTAAATGATCAGTATGACTTGTCTTGTTTTTTCGCAAATAACATAACTACAGGGAAACATTGCAAATCTGAATTTGTTTTTCAAATGTATCAATTTTCCTAAACGTGAACAGGTCCCTTTAATATTCAAATCCTTGTTCTGGATATTTGATAACCAATAAGACGAATGCTTATGATTTTATTTACAACACAAAACATACCCTAACGCTGATTTGTATCCATATTCGTTTATATCAGTCAGTGTTTGGACGTACGTCATATAACTCTTTACCAATGTTGAGATCATTTTCGGTAATATTGAATCATGTGCAACAAAACAAACATTTCGATACCAGGAGTTATTATATTCTATGGAAAAAAAAGCAACAAAACAGCAAAATCGTATTTTACAAATGATAAGCCAGAGTTCTCATGACGTCTTGATTTATAAGTCAAACGCCATACTGCAAGTTCATTCTCGGATGTGAGGATATGGGCCTCACATCCGAGAGGCACGAACAGACGCTTACAAGACGTACGACAGGCTGTTTACTGCACGAATGCGTTATGTGGAAACGTGGATCACCACGGGTAGCAAGGCTGAGGGTCTGAACTGCTTCCTGGAGAGTAATTATGACACAATTATGGTTACATAAAGTGTCATCTGTTTAGAAGAAGGTGTTTATTTAAGTATTTTTCTTGCGGAGACAAGCATATTTAGATCCTGCAGTCGTCTGAGATACCCTGGACATTGTAGACTGTTGCTAGACAGATATGGTACAACGATTCACATTCACGTGAA
This sequence comes from Dreissena rostriformis, assembly GCA_007657795.1. NCBI lineage: Eukaryota > Metazoa > Mollusca > Bivalvia > Myida > Dreissenidae > Dreissena > Dreissena rostriformis. Next base: position 139,527 of record VMBQ01002210.1, read on the forward strand.
AAATGCATTGTGTGATGACGGGTATGGTCGCGGACTCTTGTGCAGTGACTTATATGTAAATATGTATATATATATATATATATATATGTATATGTTCGAACGGTAAACCTAGATAACACATAGTACAGCATGGGCGTGCCAGGCCTTCAAAGCCTTTTTCACATTTTGATGGAACATGGCAGCACGATTTAGTACATGCACTTCATTTTAACTGACCCAGCATCCTCACAAGATGGGCTGCAAGACCCCGCAACTGGCCAACACCTAACGTTGTGCAGGAGGTTGTATCACTTGGAGCATGTGTTACGTCTGTTGGATTTAAAGGCAGTGATAATGAAAATGTTGATTGGAGAATTGGTTTCAATACCGGAGAAAACGTACTGGTAAACAATCTTAATGACATTCAGATGAAACTATATGTTTTTATTGAAAATGGTAAAGAACGATGTATTAAAACCAGGTAAGAAACAGGTTACATATTTCACGATGAAAAATATTTTATTATAGATAGCAGAAATAACGAACAGTCAATATTTCATGAAAGAAGTATGTTTCACTAGCTGCATGAAGGATTGGATGTGCTACGAGTTGCTATAGATACGAAAGAGCTGCCTTATTACATGATTCCAGAGCGAGATCTGATGGCAGCCTTTGCTCTGGAGCATGAGCAGAAGCTTTCTTGGATAGCCACTATTAATGAAATGATGAACGAAGGTCCAAGGATCATACTGCGACTACCGAAGATAGGAAAAGCCATTATCGCTCATCCTGAGCCACTACGATGATACAGCGGGAGGAAAATAGAGCTGGAGATGCTGGAGCTGATAGACATGAACAGACGTTTCCTCGAAATAGATGTCGATACGAATGTTACTCTGCAGGTAATACGGAAACGTACGGTGGCGATTCTGAAGGAGGTTATCCGGAGGATGAATATAGAAGGTGGTCGAGTAAATGATGTGTGGAGTGTATGGAAACGTATGATGATGTAAAACGATAACACTCATAAAAGCCATTTGACTTGCACCTGTAGCTCTCATGTTTATATAAGAAGTTATTGTATGTTGTTAATTGATATTTATTGTGTGGAAACATATTTTGGAAATGTAATTTTCGTTAAGAAAACTGTTAATATAAACTTGTGACCTTTATATTTATATACTGCATGTAAGTACGTTGTCTCAGTTGTGCAGTTGTGTAAAGTGTGCAGTTTCAACAGGCTGATCAGGGGCGACACTTCCCGACTACACCATATTTTTGTTTTGAAGATACACCGTTTGAACGATACAACACGATGCTTATTTACATAAATGCATTAAGTACAGTTTTCACAGAACGCGGCTCATATATATGTCATGATTACTTTTTGTGTTATTAGCATTTAAAAACAGTTTATATATGCTTCGTATACTATATGTGTTATTAGAATTTTAATTATTTTTTTTATGCTACGAATACTTTACGTGTTATTCGTATTTCACATAGCGGTTATTTGTTTGGCAAATGAAGAAAGGTAACACGAATACCAATTTGAGGGATCACGAGGTTTATTTACTTTATATTCAACTCGCATACTTATGTTATCACTCTTTTCAAAATGATGAATATTTACAAAAGAAGTTTGATATAACTGTCATAATAAACTCTTAACGACAAACCGTATTACGCTATGATCTAGTGATAACACCTAATAATCGTACAGACTCGGCGAATCCCGACAATCCGAAGTAAAATCGTTTATCTAAGACGACCGAAGTGATAACAGATAACAGGCAGGTGATGGAGGGACAAAGTCTACACAAATATACCCCTCCTTCAAATACTCAAAGGTGCGTTGGGTATTGACGTGCAATATTGTATTGACATTCTCAGGTAATAACTAGTTTACTTACGCTATAATAATTAAGGAATTGTCGTGTAATATGTACTAGTGATAAAATAATACTAAGTATTAGTAAGTAAGATTACATTCCTGTAGTGAGCGTACACATATGTACTTGATTTTATATGTAAACGCAGATACTAAGATAAGGCAATGTAGGTGTTTAATAAAGCGTTAATTAAACGAGCCCTAGTCAGCCTGAACACTGATACTTGAAGAGCTATAAAAAACGGTGGCTGAGTAAATTATTATCTTTATCTGATACATGTACCTAAATACAACATATTTTTCGAGTTTTCTTTTGCTCAAAAGTAGAAACGGTCAAACATACGTGAAAAAATAGGTAAAAATGAAATTAAGTAAAGGACAATAGAAGCGTTATAACTGTTAATCTGTTTATCAGCCATTTTTTACATGGTCAAAAACATCTCATTTATTCCATGTCTTAATATGCAGCGCGATATAAATGGCTGATAGAGGCATCAGACGTGATGTACCAGGAAGGGACCCTAAGCCGTGCAGTGTGTCCAGCAGTCACGATCTGGTAAGATGGTCCGTGGAATTAAGTTGTTTCCATTAAAACGACAGTAAATTGTAGTGATATGTAAACACAGTTTATGGTTTAATATATTGCACTTATGAATATATGTCTTTTATTGCAACACATAATGTTAAAAGGGAACTTGTTCACAGATTCTGGCATGTTTTAAAATAAGTCATTAAATGCTTTAAAGTGAGTTTGCACGATTTTTTTTCAAATATTTAGGAATTTAATATAAAAATGTGTAAACAACTTATTATACATATATTTCAAAATAAATTAAAATAAAAGTTAAGAAAAACATGTGTCGAAAAATGCGAAATAAGCCAGATATTTAATTCTGAAATCGAAAATGTCTGTACAGTCGAATTCGCCAGCATGTATATCATGCGTGTAAGATGTGAATCTTAATTTAGTTTTACGGATCATTTTAATTTCCTGCAACGATACCTATTCATACGATCCTAGTAAATACACTAACTCCGATCCTAATAAAAAGACGAATGATTCGGTTATTGTAGGAAAATATATACGCAATATCTTCGTCACAATCGGCTGGGGCTCTAATTTGTCTTCTCTACATTTTATGAAATTCGTCTTCAATGTATATTTTTTCTTGTCTATTTTGTGTAATTGTAAGATATTTTTATCAATATATTACAATTAAAAACACACATAAAAATCGTGCATACTCACTTTGAATTGATAAATATAAACATCGGAAATAAAGTGTTCCAGTATAAAACAAGAATATAATTAAAACAAAATAGAAAAAAACGTTATCCTCACCTGGGCTCGAACCACCGGTCCTTGGAATGAAAATTTAAAGCTTAAACCAATCGGCCATCCATGCTTAGCATTTTACACTTTATATACACAATCCACGCAATGTCGCAAAATATAACGATACCAACAGAGCTCTCCAAATAATTCAATAGTTTCGCGTTTGTAACGCTTTATACTTTTCAGGTTTTTCAATCGTTTAAAGATGCGTATAATGGTTATTTTAGAGCATGGTAAATGTTCAGTATTATTGTTTCCTCGCTCATAACATAACTAATTCAAAACATTGCAAATCTGAAAACCATTTTTTTCAATTTTGTCAATTTATCAAATTGTGAACAGGTCCCTTTCATATTCAAATCCTTTTGTTGGACATTTGATAATTACGAAGATACATACCTATGATTTAATTGTTGTTAACATACCCTTAAGCTCACATGTATCAATATGCGTTTATATCAATGAATGTTTGGGCATACGTCTTAATACTCTTAACCAGGTATGAGATCATTTCCGGTAATATTGAATCACACCAAACAAGACAAAAAAATCGATACGAGGATGTATTATATTTTAGGGTAAAAGAAGCAGCATAAACAGCAAAATCGCATTTTACAAATGATGAGCCCAAGTTTTCATGACGCCTTGATTACCACGTCAAACGTCATACTGCAAGTTCATTCCCGCTAAAAAAAATAATCGTGTCGTAAGCGAGTGTATGTTATTATTTATTTTATAACGTGGGCATGGGTGTATGATGAACATAAAAACAGATTAATCTCGCATCGTATTATACTATAGCTGGCTCGGCACAAATATAAAAAAGCTTTTATATATATATATATATTTCATTGAATTACATTTCAGTTTCAACATGAACATGCCTCTGCAGAGACCTGTACTGTAATGAATTTTCTGGGCTATGGGCCTCACATCCGGCAGGCTCGGATAGACGCATACAAGGCTCATGACAGGCTGAGGACTACCCGGTTGCGTGGTAGGGCAACGTGTATCACCACGGGTAGCAAGGCTGAGGGTATAACATGCTTCTTGGAGAGCGATATAGACCATATGTATGTTGCAAAAAGTGTCATCTGTATAGAAGATGGTGTTGATTCAAGTAACGTTCCTGGAGAGGCGAGCATATTTAGATCATGCAGTCGTATTAGTTACCCCGGACATTGTATACTTCTACTAGAGAGATACGGCACAAATATTCCTAGTATAGTGAATAATGCCTTGTGTGATGACGGATATGGTCGCGAACTCTTGAGCAGTACCTTATATGTTAATGAGTCGTTGAACGTTAAACTTGCGCAAGGCACAGTACGACATGAGCGTGCCGGACCGTCAACGCCAAAAACAGTGGGTCGTATCCAAATAGATGTGGTTCATGCACTACCTTTTTACTCACCCAGCATCCTCACAAGATGGGCGGCAAGACATCGCAACTGGCCAACACCTAACGTTGTTCAAGAGGTTGTATCACTTGGAGCGGTTGTTACACCTGTTGGTTTTAAAGGCAG
>VMBQ01002211.1:0-16664 GCA_007657795.1 Dreissena rostriformis
CAAGAATTATAATTAACTTATAAAATTAGTAGTAAGATATTTATGGTAATAAATTATATTTTATCATAATTATGTTTTTCACAATTCACACATTTCTATTGACTGCAGTGGCATATGTAAAAATGTGTATTTTGCCTTCGTTTTTGACACAACTTTAAATAGTTTGAACAACTTTTTAAAATGGTTTTGTTTAGTAAATTAGAACGGTAAAGTAAATGAGCAAGATTGTGTAAGTTTGCAATCAATAAGCAGTGGGGTTTTTTCTCTCGCCATTTTGGGAATGGAGCTGGGTCCCTTTGGATTGGGAAAAATCGCAGCGTTTTTACTAATATTGGGAAATTAGTGTTGTTGTTGTTTTGCTTACAAATGCTTCAAAAATAAAAATAAAATTGTTTATAATATTACATTTAACAATGTTAAACTTATAGAGGTGGATGGGAGATGAACTAAATGTTGAGATCGAAAAAAAACACCTTCCATTGGGAATTTTTTGCTCCCCTTTGGGAAAAATATATACTTTTTTCCATTTGGAATGGGGCCGAAAGCAGCCCCGAATTTGAAAAATAAATAAATTATTAACAAGTTTACATTAATTGGCGTACCAGTTGGTACGCTCCTGAATATGACATGCCTATGTTTTGCGACCGCTTCTGCTGGCATTTCCAACCAGAAAAGAAACATTCAACACACACCCGGAAGGTTTACTTACTGTCAAGATAACTATGGCATGAAATATGTAAATGTAGACTGCAATGATGCAAAAGCATACGGGTGGTTTCAAGCTCGAGCAAAACTAATGAGGCAGTTTCTCAAAGATATGTGTAAATATTTATTTAAATGCCAGTCTGCAGCTGCATATTCAAATAAATATTACTATCAAAAAGCCAATTACAATACTCAAGTTTCTCTGAATATTCTGAATCATTACTCAAGCAATGAGCTTCTGGCATAATCAAGACATTGGTTTGATGCATGCCCTGGCAGAACATAACCTAACCCATTCCACACTCAGATGAGCATTTGACCCATTTGTAGTTCCTTAGAAAATCACTAAGATGAGCATTTGACCCATTTGTAGTTCCTTAGAAAATCACTCAGATGAGCATTTGACCCGTTTGTAGTTCCTTAGAAAATCACTCAGATGAGCATTTGACCCATTTGTAGTTCCTTAGAAAATCACTTAGATGATCAGCATTTGACCCGTTTGTAGTTCCTTAGAAAATCACTCAGATAAGCATTTGACCCGTTTGAAGTTCCTGAGAAAATCAAAGTAAATTATAGACTTTTCTCACTAGATTCAAGTTTGAAAGGCTCACACCCTAAGATTGAATCTGATGAGCAGCAAACTGCATAACACCTGAACAGCCTTGAGTTACTCAAAGAATGTTCTGATTTTTTGTTGGTTGCATATAGCCATTTTCACTTTGCTTCTGAGTGGGAAAGGGTTAAGTGTAAATAATGTGGACATTGCATTCTATTCTGGATACATGATTTTGCATTAATAAACATGTATGGCATTAGCAGTCATGACTGGCATTTCATAATGTTATCAGGATGTGGCCTTAAAACTGTCCAACTTAAGAGGAAACAGCAAATTTGTACTTATTTGAGAAAAATATTCCAGGCATGAGAATTAACAATCTCGAAGTATGATCAGTTTTAGTTTAAAAAAAAAAACATGCATATTTAAAAATCCATTTTCCAGGGGATGATACCATGTGACCGTACTGTCTCTTCTATAGAAGGTAGAAAATTCCTTGACCACGAAGATAAAGATAACTGTTTAAAGTTATGCATAATCATAACACTGATTATGAATAACATATTCATGCAAGATTGGCACGGAAGCAGCCATTTGGAAAAAAAAACAAGATCGTGTATCAAGACAGTGTCTTTTTTCGTTAAAAATCGAGGCTGGTATTTGGCCCCATTCCCATTGGCAAAAAGTATATATTTTTCCCAAATGGGACTAAAAATTCGCAATTAAAGGTTTCCAAAAAAAATTAAAAGAAATTTTATCTCAACATTTAGTTTATTTTCCATGCAGCTCTATAAGTTGAACCTTTTTAAATATAATATTGAAAACACTTAAATTTTCAATTTTTAAGCAATTTTTAGCAAAACAACAAAAACACTAATTTCCCAATTTAAGTCAAAATGCCGCAATTTTTTCCAATCTAAAGGGACTCAGCCCTATTCCCAAAATGGTGGAAAAAAAACACTGGGCTCGGAAGCAGCCATTTGTAAAAAAAAAAAAACAAGATCGTGTACCGAGAGCAATCAGTAAATCTTCTTGTGCACTTGCCTTTGTTTTCTTCAACAGTTGCTCCCTAACAAGCTTGTTAAATTGATTTATATCACAATAACGATCTGTGGTAAAAACGTGGTTGTATGATGTTTTTTGCCTCCTTATTTCTGGGTTTGCCAACCGTGTTGACAGATAGGCAGCCAGTAAAGTTTGTTAGGCAATTATTTCATTTTCAGAACTGTTTTTGTATCTGTTTTTGTTAATTTCTTCTCCATATTTTTTTCTTGTTTTTGGATCATGTAAATCAATATCTAAGTTTTCCATGCAGCTTTAAGAAATGTCTTATTCTTGTATTGTTTTTTTTTCTTTCTTAAGAAACCATGATTAAACTAATTTACCAAACCTGTGCCACAAAGCATCAATTCTGATCTACAATTACACCATAGTCAATTATTCTACCATTCGCAACAATTTTCTATATTAAAAGCACATTACAATGTGACACTCGATAGATTAACTTTAAACAGTATAGCCGGGAACCAATGAAAAGTAAAATGGAGTATTCAATACTTGCATGATAAGAAAACATTTCACCCGATGACATTTTGTTGATGGATTTAAGTTTTACATGACTAGCAGAGTTAAAATTGTAATGAAGAAATCTGAATACCACTAACCAACTGGTTCCGTAGTATAGATTTTCTAATTGCATCCGGATTATTTCAAGTCAAAGGATTTGTTTCATTAAATAGTGGTGTTTCCATAGCAAACATCTGCAAATGGCAGAATACATCGTGATTTTTATTTCTAAATGAAAGAAGAGGTCAAAAGTTGTACAGTAAATTTGGAAAATGTTTTTCAAACACACCACATTTTGTCAATCTGAATAATTAACACCATCTGAATCAGAATTCCCAAGGTTATAACACTGACACAATTAAATGGAAAAAAAAATAAAGCAAAAAATTCCCAACTGGAAAAATCTGTTGTTTTTTTTCTCCATTTTATCTACAACCAAATCATGTCAAATGTGGCACATTATCTTTCAATGTCATATAAAATAATAGTTAACACTTAAAGTATATAATTATGTAAATACACATTTTAAATATATAAGTGATACTATACGATTATAGCAACACTTGATGTAAATGATTTCACACAGCTCTGTAACACTTAATAAAATATGTGGCTGCATGAAATCAAATATTAGGAACAAGTGAAAACACCTTGAAGTATGTGACACATTAATGTTGTAGATAAGAGGAACACTTAAATGCCAATTAATAACTCTAATTGCTTATTATTTCTGTGAATTCCTCATACATATATGTGTCATAACGAAACAGTGCTAGAAATAAACGATTTCACATATTTACCTTGCATTCCTTCAGAATTATTGAGAAAAAAATTCACTTTCAGAAAATTAATTAAAATAGTTCCTCCCAAAACAAATTTTATTGAATTTTATTTCAACAAGCACAGAGAAGGTAATCAAGAGGTAATAAAGAATGCAGTATTCATGAATTCTGTGACACTTGGATTGGAGCTCTTGATAACCTTTTGGGATAATTCTTGGTTTCATTGGTAAGTGCATGGGTCTAACACTTAATGTATGTATATATGAAATCTGGACAATCAAAGGCAGTCAAAATCTTTACATTAACATTATATTAAAAATATTGACTTGTCGGCAAACACTATTGTATGGTAAGTGTTTATTTAATTTGTAAGAATATATGTGTGAAATGCTGTTGTACAAATATATAGATAAATAATTCCTAAGAATTCAATTTTCAAATTACTAATATTTTCCCTCCGATGTGAATGATCAATTTGTGGGCATGGACATGGCAATATTTCCAGGGCCCAGGGTTTTTACATCATTATAGTCCTGGCCATTATATAGTCCATTAAATACAGCTATTATAGCCAACAAAAAGATTGAGACAGTACTTGCCCTAAGATGCAATTCCCCAGGGTCGGGCCATTTATCTCCACAACCCCTTACCCCATGGGACAAAATATTGATAGCTGCAATACTAAGGGTGCCCTTGTATCTGATACAAGAGAATTTCGGCAGCCAACAAGTGCAAAATGTTCAAGCCCAACATTTGACTTATTCCAAAGGCTCAAAATATATATAGACACAAGAATAACCCCAATTTATTTATTAGTTTTATTCCCACACCCTCATCCCGGGTCCATCATCAAATACATTTCCTGGATCAGCATGACTGCAAGGTTAATTCCATGGCAGAGCCTTAAATTAGCCATGTTTTCCTAGTTAAGGCTAAAATTGCACATTTTATCCTGCCAATTAAACGCCTAGTTATTATTTCCCTTATCATCACCACAGCGCGCCAGGTTTATTGCTGCTAAAAAAATAATCCAAAAAATCCCATCATCTGGAAATAATATTTTATCACTCGTGCATGGCAGGTTTAGCAAGTTTAGAAAGAATGAAAGCCGTGTAAGCAGATGTTCCAAGATGGCTGCCACAATCGCAGAATTAAAAGCAAATATTTCATTCTTTTTACAGGAAAGTTACTTCTAAAATAGTTTTTTCCTATCAATTTGATATTGATATCTTGATATTGCTGAATAAACTCTAACCATTTGAGCTACCCTCCCACCCAGAATCCGAACTATTGCCAGCCAGTTTACTAATACAGTTTTAAAATGAGTTATTTTATAATATTATGTAAACTGTTAAATATAGACAAAGTTAAACTTATCATTTTTTGTATGCAAAATTTCCCCTTAGCTATGAAATGCTGAAAGTTTCATCGCCACATTGGCTATGAAGACGAAAAATTAGTTTTGCCGACTGCTTGGTCCTACATTTATGGCATTTTGTGACTTTTTTCCAAGCAGTCTGACACACTGTCCACAGGGGTGGCGAAATCAAATGTCCGAGTTGCCCGAGTCGTACATTCGCTTGTCTGGGCAACTGATTTTTTTCAATTAAGTTGTCCGTGGACAACCAGTCGGGTCGAGGAATACAACAAAAAATACATTGTATTAAAGTCGTTATTGAGTTTTACAAAACCGGATGTTGACACGCGATTACATTGTCAGTGCTATTTGCGGAGCAATCAAGCAAAAATACGGGCACTCTCCTGCGCAGTGATCTCCCTTATTCTATAAGAGACCGGTAGCATGCTGCATTTTTAATATTCGGCCCAACTGTTAGACAGTGTACAGACTGGTTTGTTCGTTCATTCCGTATCTAAATATTGAACGTTCGTCTTAAAGTTTAAAATGCATTAATACCAAATGTTCGCTAAATTTTAGCATCAGTTTTTTCTTATGTTTTACTTCATACAAATTCGAGCATAGCCGGATAGTTACGTTGCATATGGCAATGGCTGTATTTAAAATTCGGAAGTGTTTGTCGAATAACACATTTAATTATGCTCATTTGAGAATAAAACAAAACTTTTACAGTTGTGTGTTATTAATTCAACAAGTCTTGTTTAAACGCTTAAAGTGATGAAAAAATGTTTTGACAATATTACGCATGAAATGCACATTTTCAACGATGATTACATCATTAGTTTTCTAAGTAACTGGCCACAATTTTATCGTGGAGGTGTACACCATAGGGTCTGATTAGAATGGTAGGTATAACAACAAATGCGTTTATAATTTATATAAACATTAACGGACAAATGCAGTTCAGCAACGGACAAGTTAAAGTTCCTAAATGGTTGTCCGTGGACAAGTATAGTTTTTTGAGATTTCGCCACCCCTGGTCCAATTAGGAGCCCACAACATACATTAAACCAATATGTCTTTAAACATGTATTTAGTTCACCCCATGTTAATCCATCCCTTTTAAGCCAAAAAATCAGTCTCAGGAAAACAACTGCATTACATGACTCTGTTTTAAATGGTCTTACAGCACAGTTTCACCTTTCAGTACTTCAACCACAAAGATCCTCCTATTTGGTGGAATAGAAAACCTGTGCTACATAAAGCGATGTATAAAATGACAAAATGATCCAGATTAATGAAGCGCGTAATGATTTCATGGCTTACAACTGTAAACCACCCAAACCCTGCCGAGAGTGATTAGTTACTGATGGTGATATCTTGTGATATTTAGACAGAATTTATCAACAGTTGAGCCTTGCTCTGTGAAAAGGGGGTTTAATGCAATTGTGCGTAAAGTGTCGTTCCAGAGTAGCCTGTGCAGTCTGCACGGGCTAATCTGGGACGACACTTTCTGCTTTGATTGTATTTTTTGAGAAGGAAGACTTTTTTGACTAAATCTTGTTTAGGCGGAAAGTGTCGTCCCTGATTAGCCCCATGCAGACTGCACAGGCTTATCTGGGACGACACTTAACGCACCTGCATAATAAACCCCCTTTTCACAGAGCCAGGCTCAGTAAATTTAAAAGGTGTGAGAGTGGGATCTGAGTATCCAATCAGGGATGTAATTCAAATTTGTGCTGCTTTTTGGTATAAACTTATTTTACTTTACTTTCCCATTGGAATGAAATTGGTAAGGAAGAGTGTTGTTATGTCTTTAAGGAAATGGGTTTATTAATTTGTTTAATAGTAATAATGACAAGGCAAACAGAAAATTGTGACAAATTTTAAGAAAGATGAGGATGAATGAAAATGCTATATTTTTTTTCTACTCCTTAAATACCCAATGAGATCCACATTTTCCAATCAGGAACCAAACTAAAGTTTATGTTAAGGAATTCAAGAATTTGGGTATTTTTTTAGTACCTAGCTGTTGCATCCCTAGTACCGGTATACAGATATAAACATCTGTATAAAAACAATCAAACCGTCTTTTAATAAAATGATTATTATAACATTGAAATAAGATCATGAAGTATCTGAGAATTAAAATATGAATTTTCTACAGGTAAAAATAAATTTATCAAAAATCTTTCAGCTGTCATTCTGCTCAACTACGTACAATTAATTTTATTTGTTAATTTATAATAAAGATAATTGGATAACAAAGTTGAATTTTTCTTACCATTAAAATGTATTAAATAGGCATTATTTGTTTGTTTTTGGTTTAAATTATAACTGCAGAGAAATTTTTGCCCATTTTATATGGTCTCCGTTCACCTAGGTGACCCAAGGCAAAATATAAGTAATTAGTGTCATACAGTGGATTTTGTTTTTAAAAAGTTCAACTTTGTTAAATGCGTCCAGGTGTGCAATACTTTAACGGCCAGTTGAGAAGTTATTCATGGAATGTACAGCCTATGCAGCTAGAGGACAGGATGAGGCTTTCTGACATTTTTTTCTAACGTGAAACAAAACGTTTTCTGAAATTTACATCCTGAGAATTAACATCTTGAGAATAAACGTTCTGTTACTGTTAACCCTTTCAGTGCTGGAACCGAATTTTGAAGGCCTTTGCAAACAGTTTGGATCCAGATGAGACGCCACAAAACGTGGCGTCTCATCAGGATCCAAACTGTTTGCTATTCTGATAGTATTCTTTGAAAAAAAAATCGAGAAAATGCTCATTTTACAAATTCAGCAGACAACATTTTAGCAGACCACAAATTTCCCAGCATGCAAAGGGTTAAGATTAATAAATTAGGGTTCTCAATATCAAAGGCAACAAGACTTTCTATGGGTGATCCTCATGATATTACATATCATAATTTCTTAAGTCCTGAAAATGAAATCAAACCAAGTTTTAGCTGTAGAATTGAATTGCAGTGGCTAAGTTATGATAAAAAACCCTGAATATGTATGCTTATAATAAAACATAATGTTTTAATTATCTTTGCTTATCAGCTAATTAATAATCATAAATTTCTCTTTGTGTAATTTTGCTTGGTTACATGTATTTAAACATGTAAATGAACAGTTAAGTACCCCTGTATTTCATTTTGTTTTTAAACTTTGACAAATTATAGCAAATTATCAAGTGGCCAATTGGCAAATATGTCCCTCTATTTTTTTTTATTTTTTTTTTAAGTACCATTTCCTTAAGTGCGATAAACCATTTGTTCCCCTTGGATGATTAACAAGCACTGTGTACTGGTTTGACTGACATAATGTACAATTATAAATCTCATTTCTTTGGCCCTTTGATTGACACAACAACAATTTTCAATTAAGCAAATACACCATATTGCCTGCACTAGAAAAAAGCCATCTTGTTTATACAATGTCTCATTTACGCCACATAATAAGTTTCTGGTATAGTGTTACCATTTAGTTAGTTTTCATATTATTTATATCCAATTTAACTGGTATTGTTTTACATGGTAAATTAATTAGGGGGTTTTAGTATCATATAAAACTATCTTTTCAGGAATGATTATGTTTAAAATTTATAATTAAGACCTAGATCGACAATTCCAAAAATGTTTTGCCCGAGCATGCAATTAGACTCTTTAAAAATTATTACTCATTTCTGTATTATTTTTTTTTCAACAGGGCAGTTTTTGCACGAATAAATTGCTTGGAAACCAGCATATATTTGTCTGCCCTTAAACAACAGACACATAAACATTTAGGTCAGCCATTAAAAACAAATGTATGTACACAATGTAATGGTACAGTCTGTAAAACACCAGTGTCACTTGTCAACGAATGTCAAACTTGACAACTAATAATCAACTAAAACAATAAGCAAATCACAGGGCCCTCAATCCATTTTAGGGGAAGCGGGTCGCTACCATAGCAGGGGGAATTTTCGCGGCGTTTCCCTTTTGGGGGGATTTTTTACTTACTCTCTAATTATAACATTTGTACATGTTTGCACTATATTCATTGCTTTTTTCATAATTAAGTATGTTTGACAAGATTAAATTAAAATAGAATTGAGATATAATAATCATGAGACACATCTATCTATAAAAAANGGGGGAAATGCGGCCGAATTTCGGCCGTGGATTTGACAGATTGAGGGCCCTGAATCATCTGGCATTGAATAAAAACAACTTCACTTTGTTTTCACCATGAGCCTGGCCGATTTCAAACATATCTAGATATTGAAGGAATTTAAATAATGCGTTTTAATATTAAGTAAACCACACTGACAACTTGTCACATAATAATTTCAGTTTTTCTTACAAAAAAATATATTCTTGAAATCAATGCTTGAAAACACAATGTATTGCAAAGCCAAAATCTGACAACATCAATAAATTTATCAATATGCATGTGAAAAAAAAAGAGAAACTAACCAGCCATTTGAATGAGATCAAGCGATAATAAATCATGTGAAACAAGCATTTAATTTGCTAATTAACAAATATCCAATTGGCATAATGTGAGAGTAGAAATCTGCGAACCCCAATGGGCTGTGTACAGCATTTTCATACAAATATATACATAAATATTTTATCATGTCCCATTGTATGTATCGTTCCCAATCTGGTAACATGAGCTGCCCGCCGAATTGAATTGGTCCTTGTTGCAAAGATTACATTTACGCCAGATACGGTGAGCAGAAAACCACACGGGCTCATCTCGCTTATGATACAATCTTTTACGCTGATACTAATACAATGTGGAAGCTCCAGCATTCAACGAAGTCACTTATTCGATACCTCACGACCCCAGATCGCACCGAGTCGGCAATTTGCTCCACCGAACGCGACCAAATGAACAATGGTTGTGCGATGTAATGTAAAAATTGTAAAGGAATTTGAGTCGGTTTGAATTACACTGCCTACATCAGGTGTTGTACGGCAAACATGTGTTCTCCCGTCACCTTAAAAGGACATCCCTTCATCTTTAAAATTGCACTATGCATCTGAAAGCACTCTTCATATAGTAATTGTAAAATCATATTTTTTTTAAAGATTGAGGGCATATAATGCACTTGGATGCTTAGTGAAGGTTTGAAATCGAATTGAGAATTAAATTTCAATTCGGTTTGCGATGAACAGCCTGTTGAAGGGATAAAAGTTTCAGATTATTATCTGCCTTTGAAGATGGTTGGCCCGAAAAGTTAATCAAGTGCGTTCCTGTAAAAACACAAAAGAAACAGAGTCCCCGAATAGAAATTTTGATTTTATAAACCCTGTTCACAGTTTCTTATTCCCCAGTCTCTGAATTAAAAGCATTCATCGGGAGTTCGCAGATTAGTCGAGGCTGATTTTGGCGTTAATTGAAAGATAATTTTCGTGAACAGTATCAAGTACACATTGCATACCTCCAGTATTTTATACGACACGGCGTTAATAATCTGTTTAACGTAATTCACAGTATGAAGAGGAAAATTTCCATATTAGGAGATTTTAACAATCCATATTGATGTTAAACATAAATTATTTATTTTTCACATTCACTGAGGCGTACTAAGTTTTCCTTCTTTTTTACAAAATTAACATAAAGAATTATGTTTTTCGAAATTGAAATATGATGACGATACCATAAAGAGGTGTTGATTATGATATTATGACAAGGTTGCACGGCTTTATTCGAAAGCAAAAAAGGAAACACTCAACAGCTTAAAAAGACAAGCTTTATAAGTTCCCATAACGTTGTAACATCCTTACTATTATTAGAACGCTTTCACGATGGGTATGCAATTCACACCATTTATGATCCACTAAGAAATGAATTGAATTGTTTCCTTGTCTGAGCTTTCAAGTGTTGGGTGTGTCCATCTTACATTCTGATCCATACCAATTTAATAGCCGAGGGATTTGTGACCTTTTACGACATTTCAAAATTGTAATAAATGAAGCTACATTTTTTGTATGAAATCATTTTGTGCAGTGAATTTTTATTTTAGTAACAGTTTGGCAGAAAATCTTCATTAAAATGAAATCTAATTTAATACTAAGACTTAAACACAAGCATTTCACAGATTTTCTATGAGGTGCCATTTACATGCCTAAATCTGGAACCGCATATTATTATATAACAACTAAAGAAAACTTCCAAGAAACAATTTCAGATGTATGAAAGCAGCTCAAAACAACCATTCACAGTTAATTCAGTGTCCGACCCTGTAGTGTTAAATAATTTTTTCCTCAAAGACTTTTCTCTTCAACATGTCAAGATTTAACAGCGTTGAAAGTTTATGATATTGGCTCAACATTCTTTTTGTTTGAACAGTAGAAAGCAGTGGTTTTGGGACAAAATTTATGAGGGAAAGAAAAGCGTCAGTGTTGTAATTGCAAGGCAAACAATCAGTTGTGTGTTAATGTGAAAATGAAATGTTGACATAAGCAAAATTGACAGAGAGGTAGCATAACGGTTTGTGATTGCTCTACATTGCAAATACCTTGTGTTAACAGTAGGATAAATGAAAATCAATCAAATATTTTCCCCTCTACTATAATTTTCCGTGTGATTTTGTAGAATTTAATGGGGACCGCACATCATGTTTTTTTCTGGATGGTTTCTGCCTGGTTAATGTGGTTAACAGAAATCAATCAAAATAATGTTGAAATGAAGTTTGTTAAATTTGTGAACAGCGTGCATTTCAACATGTGTACAACATTTCTAAGACGTTAACATCCGTTTATTTAGTTTTAAAACAAAATTAAAATGATCTCTCTGATCATTACGCTATATGCACTGCATGCATGTTTTATAAAAAAAATCATTTGTTCCTAGGTTTTTCAGAATCAATTTAAATGGGCTTGTTCACACACTATTATATAGTTTTTGTAAATGTTATTAAATGAATTGACGAATACAACTTTAATATTTTGAATAGTTTTAAATAACTATAATAACAAGGAATAAGATAACGTAAAAAACTGTGCCCTTGTCTGCACTTGGTTTTCAAACTGGGACCTCTAGAAGCAAAAGGTACCACTACTGCACCACGCAGGCTTTTACAATTGAATGGTAGTTAATTAACCCTTTGAGCGCTGGAACCGGATTTTGAAGGCCTTTGCAAACAGTTTGGATCCAGATGAGACGCCACAGAACGTGGCGTCTCATCAGGATCCAAACTGTTTGCTATTCTGATAGTATTCTTTGAAAAAAATTGAAGAAAATGCTAATTTTAGAAATTCAGCAGACGACATTTTAGCAGACGACAAATTTCCCAGCATGCAAAAAATGGGACCTCTAGAAGGAAAAACTACCACTACTGCACCACGCAGGCTTTTACAATTGAATGGTAGCTAATTAAAACTTAAAATGTCGGTCATACACGTTTTTGCTTAATAATCAATGAAAAGCGGAATAGACACTTGTTTTTTATTTATATAAATTATTATTCCAAATTCAATATAAAATACACAAACATTTTTTTTTAATTTTTCAAGGACAGGACTATTATTTTGCTTGTTCTGACTTAATTCATAGATTCTTTATTGATTCAATTTTTTTTAATGCCATTTTGTCAAAACTGTGAACAAGTCCCTTCGAGATAAAACATTTTTGTCCATACGCATTAATCTATCTGAAAATATGACAAGTTTGATATAATTTTAAAGTTTAGTGTCTGCACCTCCTCGACGCTGTGTCTTGCTTATAGCATGTAAATGGGCGTAACTATACCGTTAAATACTACAGCTTTGGTAACAGCCACCAGCAGGGCCATTATCAACCGACCACTACCTATAATTATGTGAAACTAAAGAAGCAACAAGATTTATGAGGCTGTTCTCCAAATGACAGTTTTCTTTACATTTAAGCAATTTGAATTCTCAAAATTGTTCCTTAATCTCTGATCCTAATGCTCAAATCCTTGAAATGGTTATATATTTTCAGATGTTTTATTTTCAAATGTATTTATTATAAATCAAATTATGTGTACTTTATTACCCTTATTGTCATTAATTAATTGTCACAAAAATTGTGCATGTACATAAATTATAAAAATGAACTCGATAAAGTTCTCAATTAGATTGATCATATTTCTGATTTAATGGGCTACAATTTTAACACTATTTCTTATTTGTACATAGGACTCAAAATTTAAGTTCAATGTTCTGGTTTAAACCTTTCAAATGAAATAACAAGTCCAATATGCACCTAAAAATCATTGAATTTAGAAAACTGTACATAGAGCTGAGCAATTTTGCATAATAAATTAGTAAATATCTTACATTTACAATTATGTAATTCTTTAGTTTATATACATATCTTTAATTAATCTCAAGTTGAAACTTAAGTCCAAATAATAAGACGTAAGCTACCCCTCTATGTATATCGACCTCATATTTATAGGAGTAGTTGTAACTTATAACAGAAATTACAAGAATTTAAAGTTACAACTGAATTGTCTAAGTGTTAACATAAATCATACACATTTAATGGTTTTGCAGAGGCACTCATATTATTTGATGCAATCTCAATAACTGCTTAGGTTAGTTTAATCACTGGCAGTGTATATGTGTATAAACTACTTCGATTCCAAGTCAGTAAATTGGACTGGAGACGTTGTGTTCGTCATTATTTGAAAAGCTGTCATAGGAAAAGCAGACAGAATAGCACACATACCTCTGACATCTCGTAGATCCTGAGCTAATGAACATGAAAGGATGAGCAAATTGACGAGAATTTTCAGTGCAGCCATCATTTTATCCTGAAATCAGAAAGATATACAAAATATATAAAACTACAGTACATATTTTAGGAGGCAAATAATAAATACTAAACGCAAAAGGAATCTCAAACTTCTCATATTGTCTATATTACATAACCCATATTGATGCACTAATACAAAAAGTATAAATATAATACGTTATTTAAGTAATTCATCGGTCTATGGTATTACACGTGTTGAGCACTCTGTTTTAACAACAGTAAAGTGTGTAGACAATTTCCCGCCAAAAATTTAGTTGCTATCGAATAAAATTATCACGGAAATGTTAATGGAACCGAACATTAGTATTTCAATTCAGTGCTGCATTTAAATGAGATTTCGAGTATAACGTCGATCATTTAAAGAAATAACACTAACAGAAAAAAACTTAATATTCGCAAAGGGCCAAACTTTTGATGCTCGGAAGTTCATATTTAATGTGTTGCAAAAGGCTTAACTTGTTTTGCTAGAACGTTCATAAATATATATTGTTGTAACAATAATGCCTATTGTTATGTTGTTATATTGATGTTTTGAGTTTGGAAGAAGTTAATTCCGAAAGATTCTGAGAAAGAGTAAACAACCTGAATTTACACTTTATTTCGCAATTGAAAATAAATCTGACAAACGAAATGAAACATCTTGAATATATCATATAATGATAACTTCTGTCATGTGTTGCTATGCCTGGAAATCCTCTAGAAACGCTTGTTTCATATCGGTAAATCATCAACGTAGATTGCTGTTGAGATATGGACTCACTTCATGTATTAAACTATACTGTTTACGTGAATGCGAAATTGTGCACAACGTATCACGGATGGTTATAAAAAGATGGCTTCTTTTCGATTAAAATTCAACTTGTAAACAGAAGCCGTGAATATACTAAACGTATTTTTGCATCGAATTTAAAATACATATTTCCGTTAAAATGCGTTATACAATCGTTAAAATACAACACGTCATGAACTTAAGCTTGCAAATTCGATGGATTAATATGTTACAGAATTGTATCTTATAATACCGTGTATTTAATACAAACACATCTATAAATTAATATAAAATTTATTAATTTAATCCGTTCAAATGAAATTACGACTCGTGGTTCAGTTGACAGCCATTATCAAATAACTTAAATACAGCACAGAACATCTAAAACCCATAACTATCGCATATTAATGCTAATTAACGGATCATCCTACCCATCGATTCCAGACACAACGTTATAAATAATTAAATTTTATATCCTCACTTTTGTTTCTATCCGAGTGCACACAAGAAGTCACTATTTCACTTCTGCAATCAACGACCACAGCAATTAAACTTCACCGCATTTTAATTATATTTATCAATAAACATCCAAAACGCGTTTGATCGTTTTTTTCACTGAAACACAAACACCTGTTAAATTATTTAAAACTTATCCACGGCGTATGTCCTAAAGTGTATAAAATCCCTGTTTCACCTCCCAAGTTTATAAATTACGCTATCACCAACGTGAGCGAAATGCTGCCAGCAGCTGAGTTGTGATAGGTATAACACAGGGTTCAAACGTTATCCCGTCCCTCTTTATTTTTGTGGTAACACAAAAATGACGCGACTCATCTACCCTGATAATTTATCGACTAGGCGAAGGACATTGGCGTTCATTGTACCACTCATGGAAAAATCCTCGGCTTTATCTCGTAACTTCAAACTTGTACATTTGTGGCCTGATTTGTGATAAAATGTTTACACACAAACTGGTGAGAATTAGGCGCAAAATCGAACACTCCACAATCAGAAGAATTGCTAAATTGCTACACAAAGAGTCCTGATAATGGTATAATTAAATTTAACTAAACCGTATCGCCATAAATCTTCATTAAACTTTCAATGCGTTTTATTATCCTCAATGCGCCTTCATCAGCCAACAATAACTTTTTTATGCACCTTATTTTACGGTAATAACTATTTATTTAATTCCACTAACAATCACTCGCACCAGTTCACGGCGTATTGACACTATTAACAATAATAGACCGTGTTATAGTCTAATTTACGAGCGATAAATCAACCACGCTTTGATATGCACACGAATATATTCAGTACGCTCTCGCCGCTGTCACAACTACAACTAATTTCCTCCGCCTGCGTCCCTACTGTATCTGTACTGATATCTCGGCCCACTGTGCGCTAGTCTCTTAAACATCAGTTTAACGAGCTGGGAGCTTCTTCTCTTCACTTGCTTTTCATTGACTACTGTCAAGCGATCGGCGAACCGTAAGCTACCAGCGATCTCTATACGAAACAGAGCGCCTCTTCGATGATTTATATACTTCCAAAAACTGTCTGTCAAAACGGCTGATATGTCAATAAGGTGGACCTGTCTTATTCTCTTCCGTCAGTTTCCTCGCAATTTCCAAGGCCCGTTTTCACCAAACGAGTCTTAGAATTCAGTCTAAAACTACCGAATATTCTTTAAACTGTAATATACTTAAACTACTTGAGTGTCAAGTTTAGCATGGTAAATAACATATACATATATTATCATATAATTCTTCATTTAGAAAATATGTTTATGATATAAGCACCAAAGCTTTGCCTATGTATATGAAAACTCTGAGGTATTTGTATTGAGTCTCAAACTATTCTTTATTCTTGAGTCTCAGAATGGGTTGGTTATTACCCCTTTGCATGCTGGGAAATTTGTCGTCTGCTAAAATGTTGTCTGCTAAATTTCGAAAATTAGCATTTTCTTTGATTTTGTTTCAAAGAATACTATCAGAATAGCAAACAGTTTGGATCCTGATGAGACGCCACGTTCTGTGGCGTCTCATCTGGATCCAAACTGTTTGCAAAGGCCTTCAAAATCCGGTTCCAGCGCTCAAAGGGTTTAATACATGTGCGTAAAGTGTTGTCCCAGATTAGCCTGTGCAG
>VMBQ01002211.1:19083-35797 GCA_007657795.1 Dreissena rostriformis
TAGAATGCTAAATAATATTGTGATTAAATTTGTTTTGTCCTCACTGTCATCGAGTTGCTGTTAAACGTTAGTCAATAAGATTTTGGTCATTTCTACGAAGTCTTTTTACATTTTAATCTTATGATTAGGAAAACACTTAACAAATGCACGTTTTCAAGACACATACTAGCGACACATCTGGTCATTTATTCATATTCCCCCATTAGATTATTTTTTGAATGATGACACGAACATTTCAAGGTTTTATTTGCATGCCAAACATGTCGAATCGTTTAAGGAAGTTTTTTTTTTATAACAGACATTCGTTTTGTAAACATGGGAACAGGTTACTGGTTACTGACCGACCTTCACCTTTATACTGGATACATCGATATATCAATGTCTTGCATACCGATTTTATATGCAGTGACAACTGTGAACACATGTTTTACGATGTGGGACATCCAAAAATACCTAGTGTTGATTTATATGTGCACATACATGCATTTGCTTTTTTGTTATAAACCAATCGCATTGTAAAGTGTGCTTCTCGTGCCATGCAACTTCTATTTTAATCTTAGACGCAGACTGTGTATGATGACACGCAATTATAACATCGGGAATGACATTTTGACATTTGTCTTGCATGACATTTTTTCTATGTCATAACACGATTAAAAATGGCGTTAAGTGCTTTGTAATACCACAACCCTTTTCGCAGCAGACAGTTGTCCGACGTAAAACATATAATAACTGCATCCGTATTGACAAAGTTATTTGGCTTAGGCCAGTCATGTTTGGCTTTGCAAAACAGGGTCTTAACATGCGAGATAAATCCGAGCGTGAAAAAGAAAACATTTTCAATTTAAAGCTACAAGCACTTGCAATATTTCTTTTTTGAATACGTCAATCGTTTGAAAATGGATTGTTTAGAATGACACATATAAATGCGGAAAACGGTACACAATATAAAGAAGTGAAACTCCAGCAGCTGCAGCAGTATTGCATTTCTATCATACACACCTTCGTGGTCCTTTATTTATGGCAAGGAACCAATTGCCAAAACGGTACAGTACGGCACAAAACGAAGCAACATATACACACGACTGAATATCCATTACACGTACATTCATGTGTTTCCCAGGCAATGTTACTCATTTAAAGCTGTCATCATTTTTCATAATTACAATAATAATGCACTAAATATGCACACAGTAAAACGGAAGTTGCATCAGCAGAAGATAAATCTTATTATACCATGAGGTACTTTATATATTGCATCAGCAGAAGATAAATCTTATTATACCATGAGGTACTTTATATATTGCATCAGCAGAAGATAAATCTTATTATACCATGAGGTACTTTATATATTGCATCAGCAGAAGATAAATCTTATTATACCATGAGGTACTTTATATATTGCATCAGCAGAAGATAAATCTTATTATATCATGAGGTACTTTATATATTGCATCAGCAGAAGATAAATCTTATTATATCATGAGGTACTTTATACATTGCATCAGCAGAAGATAAATCTTATTATATCATGAGGTACTTTATATATTGCATCAGCAGAAGATAAATCTTATTATATCATGAGGTACTTTATACATTGCATCAGCAGAAGATAAATCTTATTATATCATGAGGTACTTTATATATTGCATCAGCAGAAGATAAATCTTATTATATCATGAGGTACTTTATACATTGCATCAGCAGAAGATAAATCTTATTATACCATGAGGTACTTTATATATTGCAAGGAACCAATTGACAAACAGTGAGATATAATATGAAGAAGTGAAACTCCAGAAGCTGCAGCAGTATTGCATTTCTATCATACACACCTCTGTGGTCCTTTATTTATGGCAAGGAACCAATTGCCAAAACGGTACAGTACGGCACAAAACGAAACAACATATACACATAGTAAAATAAAGCTGGGGTCACCGCCTTGGAACGGTCAATGCAATGCTAAGCATAAAACAATTGTACTCAACAGAACAAACATGTGCAAACTAAACATACGAACATGAATATAAGCATTGGAACAGCCAATTCAAAGCATTGGGGATTAAAACCTATTTTAAGGAGCTCCAAAACTTATACTTGGCCCCGAATTATAAAAAAAAAATCAAGTGTAAACAAACATTAATGAGAATTTGTTTCAATTTAGTTACCATTTAAATACTCGATGGTTGATAGTTACTTGATACAACCCAGAGCAATATAATTGTTACTTTCTTGGGCACGATGAAATGAAACCAAAACGACATCTCGTCTTTGATAAAAAAAAAGCTTTCCGAGTTTTAATCCTTTGAAACCATCAAACAGACACTATTTTATATAGCCAATATTAATACGATGCAGTGCTGGGCTAGTTGTGTACACACAAGCCTTTCACAGTTACGGTACCATCTGTTTACAGTTAGCTCTGGACTTGATAACCGATAACGTCGTTTTTTTAAACGATATGTACTTTAAAGCTACAGGTTCACCTTATGTAATAATCAAAACTTTTCTATCTGTAAAACATCTGAGTTATAAGAATGTTTTCAATACATGTTGAGTGTTAAATTATATACATACTTTCCAAACCAAAGCAAATTGTTGATGTTCAAACATAAATATGGAAGGGAGTCGTAACGTTATTCAAAACCGCCGCTGCAACTAAAGACATTTATCGCCGCTTTGTGGATGCATTAATTAATATAACGACCTATTAAAATGTTAAATACTTTAAGAAACGACATTTATACACTATCGCATTTGTGAATAAATTTCCATAATCAAGAACTGGTGAACAACTCACGGAGGGGTTATTGTTTTCGATTTACTTTGAGATCACACGGCGATGTAAACCTCATTTTAAACGACTTTATAACATAAAGGGAACATGATTTGCTACATAATTGAATATAAATGAATATGAGTAGACGCAAAGAACAATTGATTTCAAAAGTACAAAGAATTACCATGACAATTGTTTGAACACAGTCATAAACGTACACACGCAGGTAACATGAAAGTATTTAAACAACTGTTCATTTATGTAAGACTTTTAAAAAAAATGTCAATTGATTTCAAAATATGTTATAAATCCGAACCTCATGTAAAAATATATATATTGTTTTACTATGTAAATGGCACTTTAAAATTCACAAACGTATTTAATTTGTTGATCTGCAAACATACGTTATGAATTATTATCGGTGTAACTAATTCCACATGAGTCCACACATTTAGAAAAAAAACACACAAAATCTAATTTATTCGAGTATAAAAGATTGTAAATGTGTTAATAACTTCTATGGTCGAATGGGTTAACGTTATCAAGCGTGCGATGTCGTACATGTACATATGTATATGAATATAGATTACATTTCATCAAACAATATATCATGTACTAGCATTTAAATATTGGCGTCGTGTTCAATCATTAGTTGCATAAATAATGAATGCTGCAGGCGCTACACAAACTCTCGAAATTGATGCGATTGTGTCTATATATAGTTACTCATACTAGTATTTAGCGTTGTGACATACATTGTTCTAGAATTTTAAGAAAAAATAATCGATTTTATTTTGTCCTCAATTAATTAAAACAGCGCGAGGCGAGACATTTAAGACAAATATCGCAGCTATAAAACTGATAAGCGGCGAGGTTCAATATTGAATATACATAAAACATAACGCATGTCCTGTCGCTAATCCTAAAATAAAGCTGCATTTGTTGATTCACATAAATAAGCTCATTGTGCAGTGGGTTGTTGTAACAGTTCAAATAATATTTGCATAAATTGTAATCAAATTACGGCAATTTTCTAATTTCTATTGATTCATCAGTAAATTACCATTACCGGCATAATGAGGAGAAAGACAAACACACGCGAAAACGCCGCGATCGGATGATAAGGGCCAGCAATAATGAATGACTAACCGACAGCCAACACCGATGTTTTTATTCGATAATAATTTTATACGTTTGTTGAAATCATACCATGAACATTACGTAACAATGCGCAACTGGTGAGAAATGATTATTAATTCAGATTGATTCTGAATCAGGGACGTGAGATGATCATTATCGTTAGTTTCAATACTCTCGTCTATTCATCAGCACGTGTCTTGGGAAAAGATATCCGTTTGTAATGGACGGCACGAGCAGGGCAGGTGACATTGTGCTTACGACATCGATAACTATTTTACATTAAGTCATTGTTTTAAAATTGAATTTGAAACACTTAGCAGAAGTCACACATCGCCAGTGAAATCTTATTTTGCAATGAAACGAATTGATCGTTTATTTGTAGAAAGCTTCATCAATTGTTTGTTGCCTCTCACATACACGTAGTGTGGACTCTCACTGGTGCCACATTTCTGTGAGTAAACCTAAACAGGACAGATCCCTTTATTGTCTAAAATCACTATATTTTTGTACTATACATGTAGATATATGTGTCAAGAAACATGCTTGGAATTATTCGAACTTTGGCCTTGAAATAGAATCCAACCATAATAGCAGATCTACAACATTTCATTAACCTGAAGTCCTCAGCCTGCAATGCTGCCACACTTTGTCTATGTCAATTGTTGTTTCAATCATTCAGATATTGATGTAGTTTGCGATTTTGAAAAGATTCGGAATGGGTCAGCTTGGTTTGAACCTTCTGATCAGCGGGTGTTTCCTGAATCTAGCTAGTTCTGGAGTAAATCTTTTAAAAGATGCGTTAGGATAGGAGGAACCGCTCCAAATTCGCGATTGTTTCACCATACTGCAGCTAATTTGTAGGAAATCAACATTATCAAACCAATGCAACAACATACCGCTTGGTGAAATAATCCGCATAATTGTTACTTTATGAAAAACAAGAATATTTTATGTTCAAAATACTCATTCATTCCTTAGAACACACCTGGCTCGGACATTTTCACTAAACTTGTTTCGAGCTTTCCACGCACTCGTGACGACGATAAAAAATAAACAACAAAAAAGAAACGTAAATACAACGACGCTTTTGCAAAGAAATAGTCTCAGTTTTTGGAAATGAGTACAATTACTTGGCTTAATGGATTTTTGCCTTGTCCTTGTGGTTCATATTCATTTGCCGATAGAAGAAACAAGTTGCAAATGACCAGCCTTTTATTATACTCGAGCGAATTTCAACTCGTTTCCAGGGTCAAGTTTCAAAGGGACCCTCGACAACGCCAGGTATTTATGCGCATGCTAATGTATTAAAGCGGATCCTGATTAGCATAATTCTCCAACAGTTAGCTAGTTGCTCTGCCTGTTTGTAAAGGCTTAATTTGGATATCTGGATACATAGATGGACTTTAGTGCCTTGTTATTGTTCTTCTGACTAATTGTCTGACAGTCAAGCCATCATTGTAAGTTTCCAACAACGTTTCAAACAAAACTGTAGGACGTAATTCTACTGGAACAATTCCTTTTTACAATATTCCTTTGAACAGTATGTGCCCTATGTTATCCAAATCGAACAGCATGAAAACGATTTCCAGAAACTAGAGCCGATAGGTGGTATAAAAACGTCGAGAAATATGCCATGGTTATTGCAAAAGCCCATTACTGCTATCTATGTCTTGAATTAAAAGAAGGTACTCGCTTACAAAGATGATTTCACAGAAGCGTCTTGGATAGATTTTATGGTATTTTTTTTTAGAGATAAGTAATGTTTTTTGCGATATTTATTATTCGATGGTCTTTGTTTCGATTCGTCATTTGTTCAGATTCTGATGGGTTTTTAATGCGCCAATGTTCAGATAAGATAAGTCAACCAAGAACACTGGTAATGATGCGGGGAAAAAAAGTAATGTAAGTGTATTGTTTTTATCAAAAGTTAATTTTAAACACAGAAGCACTTGATGGCATATCAACAAATGGTGCCATAACAGATAATATGGAAGAATCATTTTGATTCTATGAAACCTCGGAGAACAAAATTATTACAGCTCTTATGGCGACACCGGGGAGACACATGGGCTTTTCTACTCACTGCCACCATGGACGCATACATCTCAGATTCCTTTTCCGGTTCATATGCACATATTATAAACACACGACCAAGACCATCAGAAGAAGTGACAAGCTTAATCACAGAACAATGAGATACATAACTGTCAAGTCGTTTCCTGACCATGTTGCAAAGCTTACCAAAAAGCATCTGCACATACTTAATCCCTCTAAGAAATGCCAAGAGCCGAGGGGAAATGTTTCGTCTGTCCCAGTACTGTTATATCAGATAATGCATAGCACCAAAGAGTGTATTCAGAGGACGACAATCTATCTTTGTCACTGCTAGTGGATTTACAATGTGAGAGCTAACGAGCAAATTTATTATTATTAGAACATTATTACATTGACTTAATTCTTTGAGTCTGTTGCGTTTTTTATGATTGATTAGTTAACAAATTAAAGTTAAATCTATTGATGTACCGGTATGTGCAATGCTTGATGCAACTGAAATGTCGCATTTCACCTGTAGTTAGTTTCTGATGCGTCTTACTGAAGTTTTTATGAATGCCAACGAAGGAACCTAATACAATCTGCACTGTAAACCAACTGTCCCTTTAAGTATGATATTTACTCTAACTGTCCTTTAAAAGTAAACATTTGAACCAACTGTTCTTGTGAGATGGAAATTTGAACCATCGGATCCTTTAACATTGACATTTGAACCAACTGTCCCTTTAAAGTTGAAATTTAGAGCACTTGTCAAATTGTAATATTTTGTACAACTTGCAGAGTTTAATGTTATCTTGGCCTACTGATAGCAGTTATGGCAAACTGGGTCGACAGGAAAATCAACGATTAGACACTCATTTCACTTATCAACTACACAAAAACACCATTAAAATGATTTATCAGTCGACGTTTTGATAAACATTATTAAAGGTTTGTCTTTTTGAGAGATATCCAGTTTGAAAACAGTTTTAAAGTTTAAATTAATACATCAAATATAAATTTATTTCGCATCCAGAAAGTGGACGATTTGTGTTTTGATATTAAACGCAACACTGAAGAACTTTCGTTCAAAAGATATTGCTATTACCTCGTGTACCGAAAATTATTCTTAAAAACTATAATTATCTTCTACTAGAAATATGTGCTAGTTTTTTAAACAAATTAACATTTCAAATATTAGCAAAAAATATATAATGCCAAAAACATACATGTTTATGTATACCAAAAATAATGTGTATGTTTTTATTATTCCAGTAAGATTAATGCCCTCTGTTATATGCGGAATTTATATAAAAAAAAGTGAACTGAACCATTTTGGTTTCATTTCAATAACGTGTATGCTTATTATATATATAAACGATACAATACAGTGTAAACGTATTTTTTAAAATGTACATATGTTAATAATTATCTATTTTGACATTAAAGCCAATGTGTTGTAACATATTAGTGATTTAATACGTTTACAACATTTGCGATTGTTTTGTTTGTTTAACCAACTGCTATCAAAATATTTGAAGTATGATTTAAAACACATTGACCTTTTAAAAATCAACAAATCTGCACAAACTGAACTGATTTTCTACATCGCCAATCATATACAGTTAGATGTTAACAAAACTAATTTGTAAGTATGTTCATACAAGTAAGAATTTGGTGAATGTTTACGTACGAAATTTTACGACGAATTCCGGAAACAGAGCCATTTTAATTATATATATACTGACCAAAGCTGATTCAGTATGTAATAAAGTCTGCTAAAGTGGAAATATTTTTACAACACTTTTTGTAATCTAAGGTACAACCTCCTCTAAAATATTTAATTTAATGCTTTTCTGTGGTTTATAGGGAAATATCAGTGATTTTAAAACGATACTTCACTGTTCCAAACAATGAAAAATACAGTGATAAAAATAGATAATTTCATCGTTTTACTGTGAAATGACGACGTTTTTTGACGTTTAAATAAACAGTGGAAAAAGCATTACATAAAACATGTGTCGGTTTTCGGTATATTATCAATTTTTGTTCACTCTTGATCATAAACAATAAATAGTTTCACTAGTGTCTGCGTCAGTCATGAACATATTAATTCTTAGATCATTCGTGACTTTACCGAAACAGACAATACCTTCTCTCTCTATCTATATATATATTATTTAATTACCGTATAAAATATTGTGACACATATTTCAGGCTACTCGATTACAGTCAGAACATGTGCGTTATCATTTGTATTGCTCAGACGACATCTTGGCGCCGATATTTGTGTTACATGTCATGTCTATATTTCGAACAAATGATAAAGGAATCTATTTTTTATATCAGCAATGAAACGATTTTCCCGCCCAAATTAAGTTCGACTTGGAATTTCACCGTTTGTAAGAAAATTATAAGGAGATCATTTTCTATGAATACTTATAAAACCATAATAAGATAGTACATCTGAATCTATAAATTATAATCAATATAATTGATATGCATTTTATATTCAGTTTTTACTTTATGAAAACATGCATATTGTATGAAATACATTTTTATTGTAAACAAGGACTTAATAATGCTAAATCAACGTAACATATCCATGTAATCACAAATAAAACCCATTTAAATTTTCCCATGTTGGTTTTTGGCGCGTGCCACATTCACAACAGTTCGAGAGCTTTCTGTCAAGCGACGAAAGTTTATGGACCAAAGATCGGTATTTTATCGCCATAAACTTAACATCTTAAGAAATCGAGAACCGTTTTAATGATAGCGCGGAGCTATTTGATTCATTGGATACTCACGTTTTATTATAAATAAATGTGCAATTTAAAGGATTTAAGAAACTCAGATGAATAACATACGGTGTAATATATGGCCGTTATTGTAATTTTTAATGTAATGCATAAATACTTATATCGTTATTTAATTGTGTGTAGTCCATGAGAACATAAAAAACCTATACAACCTTTTTGCGCTCGAATATTTTTCCACAACTCGGGTATTACCATAAGTAGATGAAATTTGTTGAATTCATATGATGTAGCACTTTAAACTGAACATAATACGATTTTTTCAATACTTCACGATACGACATAAACGATTAAACAATGAGAAAAGACAGATATATTAACAAGGAAGGTGCTAAAATTAATGAAGACAACACACGCACAAATACACGTACAAATGTATATATATTTTTTTTTAAATAACAATTTTAATATCACAAGTGTGACGATTTTTCCCGGTATTTTATCCTTTAGGTTTATTATTCTTTGAGTTCATTCGTAGTGTTTACATCAAAACGAAAGTACGTTTCCCGTTTGCAAGTCTTTAACTTTTCTGTTAGTTCCACGCAAATATTGTGTGAATTGTAGATTGATCATTGTATTTTCGTGTACATAATTTAATGATTTAATAATACAAGTCGGTTACAAACATGCACAATATGTGTTTGCAGGATATAGTAGTAGTATAATACAGTTACTGCTTGAAACGGTAGGGTTGTGTTTTCATGAAATAGTAGGGTTGTGTCTTTAACAAGGTGGTCACGTGAACCATAAGTATATAAAGCGCTTCTATACTGGGAGCAGTCAGTCTGCGTTCTATTGCCGATCAGAGCACATCGTTGAGTAAGCTGCGGCAATTTAAGACCTTATACCATTGGAATTATCTGGGACTTTGGCTTCCTTTTGAGTGGAAGTGTCCCAAGCAACTTTGCGCATTACACCATAGCTTGCTGGGTAGCTTCAATAGAGACTCATATCTTTGTCCGGGTCACAGGTTTCCATTGGTAATATAAGACAGTGCACGTTTCTGGTCTCTTAGGTCAGCCTGAGCCAGGGACATCTCTGTGGCTTTGGATGCTTTTTCAGTGGGGGTGACCCAAACAACTTTGCGCATAACATACCATAGCTTGCTGGGTAAGCTTGAGACTCATATATTAGTCCGGGTCACAGGTTTTCATTCCAGTTAGTGCACGTGTCAGGTCTCGTAGGTCACCTGAGTGATTCAAGCTAATTATTAGTGCTTGTACTACAGTGACCGATTGTCTTTCTTGCATAACGCAGAGGGGGGACATTGATTTTCTTCCTTGCGTAACGCAGAGGGGAGACACTGCAGACTCGTTGCTATAGGTGTAATACACCCAAGTCATCTCAAGACACCCTAGGTGACCCAAGTCAACCCAAGTTGACTAAAGTCATACCAAGTTAACCCAAGTCAACCCAAGACACCCCAAGTCGACCCAAGTCGACCCAAGTGAACCCAAGACACCCCAAATCGACCCAAGTCGACAGAAGTCGACCCAAGTCAACCCAAGACACCCCAAGTCGACCAAAGTCGACCCAAGTCAACCCAAGACACCCAAGACACCCTAGGTGACCCAAGTCACCCAAAATATCCTAGGTGACCCAAGTCACCCAAGACACCCTAGGTGACCCAAGTCACCTAAGACGCCCTAGGTGACCCAGGTCACCCAAGATACCCGAGGTGACCCGAGTCACCCAAGTGATCAAAGCGATCCAAGTCGCAAAGGGCATACGAAACCGGCTTGTATAGAGGAAATTTATATTTTTTGTTTATCAAATCACACGGCTAAGAAAAGCCCGAGGAAAAGCCATTATATATATGTATATCCCGAAGGAACGGTAGACACGTTACAAAATTGGTGGCAGCGGTGGGATATATTGGGACGACCTTTAAAGCTTCCCGACTCGTGCACGTGTCAGGTCTCGTAGGTCACCTGCGTGGTTCAAGTTAATTATAAGCGCTTGTACTACAGTGACCGATTGTCTTCCTTGCATAACGCAGAGGGGGACATTGATTGTCTTCCTTGCGTAACGCAGAGGGGAGACACTGCAGACTCGTTGCTATAGGTGTAATACACCCGAGGTGACCCAAGTCATCTCAAGACACCCTAGGTGACCCAAGTCAACCCAAGTTGACTCAAGACACCCCAAATCGACCCAAGTCGACCGAAGTCGACCCAAGTCAACCCAAGACATCCCAAGTCGACCCAAGTCGACCCAAGTCGACCCAAGTCAACCCAAGACACCCTAGGTGACCCAAGTCACCCCAGACACCCTAGGTGACCCAAGTCACCCAAAA
Organism: Dreissena rostriformis; assembly: GCA_007657795.1. NCBI lineage: Eukaryota > Metazoa > Mollusca > Bivalvia > Myida > Dreissenidae > Dreissena > Dreissena rostriformis. The sequence goes on from VMBQ01002211.1 coordinate 30,149, forward strand.
TACCCTAGGTGACCCAAGTCACCCAAGACACCCTAGGTGACCCAAGTCACCTAAGACACCCTAGGTGACCCAAGTAACCCAAGATACCCGAGGTGACCCGAGTCACCCATGTGATCAAAGCGATCCAAGTCGCACAGGGCAAACGAAACCGGCTTGTATAGAGGAAATTTATATTATTTGTTTATCAAATCACACGGCTAAGGAAAACCCGAGGAAAAGCCATCATATATATATCCCGAAAGAACGGTAGACACGTTACACAAGAAAACATAAGCTTTTTGGTAGCGATTTCTTCAAACTTTCAATTTACAACTTAGTAGAACTATGACAAATGGTCTTATTAAATATAAATGTTACAATGCTAAATATTTGTTGGTGCTGTTTTTGGTTTAGTTTTGTTCTTTTTTTTGTCGGTTCAAAATAATGTATAAGTTCAATTAAATGAGTCGCGTTCTGGGAAAACTGGTCGTAATGCATGTGCGGACTACACAGGCTAATCTGGGACGACATGCATTAAGCCCAGTATTCCGAGAGCGAGTCTCAAAGATGCTGTAAGTAAAACATGCAGTGTGGCAATCTAGCAATTAATTCATTCAGGCATGGCTAATTTGGTAAGGGTTGACTACCGCAATTCAAGCAAAGTGTCACACGGAATAAATAAAAAACAGACGGCGAAATGAAGTATTGCATAAACTTTCCCGATAACCAGTGTACTCCAATTATTGTTATATGAACCGATAAGCAGCCGTTTCTCAAGTAAATATACTCTCTAGATAACCCCGTTATTTATCGTTGTCCCAGTTAGTGTGGGGACAAACTAGTAGTACGTATTTAAGCAATGTGTGGGCACACGCATTCACTACAGCATAGATGTTTGTCACATTGGTAACATAAACAATAATAACAAAAATACTATACGATGATGTAATGATATAGAATTTACCAATGTGCACTTTAACTAGTGTGATCCGTTTAATTGCTTGTTAAAGCAAGTCACATCACATGTTTACTGCTGAAAAAAGTGTCGTTAAAACGTTTTATGAGTTAAGTTATGTCGTTAAATATTTGAGTCATCCGTTATTAATTAAGAGTATCAGGTTTAACAATTAACTAGATATTTAATATATGTAGTGACATGTTTAAAACTCCACATACGTGCTATCTGTAAAACAAATTCATAGCATATAAATAATTGTATATGTGAACTATTAAGCAATGGGAACCATTTAAATTAAAGTGGAAAACTACAATTGCATCGCGCATGCGTACACACTGATCAAACTGAGATCACGTGACGACAGAGCTGACGGCGTTGCGACATGTTGACAAGAATAACAGTGTATCTCTGACAGCCTGTTATGTATCTCGAATGGGCTCACGATCAGCACTCAAATATCAGCGCTCTTTTCTCCGAACTCTGTTGAAACAATTTATCAAGACCGACATGACATATTACATCTACTTTCATTATACTGTAATGTGCATAAAATCAATGAATTGATTTTGTTTGAAACATACATTTAATATTTATAAAATGTGCCCAAACTAGCGACGTGATGACCTTGATTGAATTTGGGATACTTAACGGTGCTGATGGTAACACATACCCAGTTTAGGTTATATTGTTTCTAGAATGGAATTATACACTTATCTTGGTTTAACATTTATGTAAACTTGAATTTTAACACAAATAATATTTCTTAATATACGTGGACCACATATTCAGCATTTCTTTCATTTTTAAAGTGTGTCACGTATTCACTCTTTAAAAACAGTTTAAAAGACATTTTTACCAGATTATTATTTTCACAAAGAATCTGTGTGTGTATTTCGAGGTTTATGATTCCGCGTCTGAAGCTGCAATATGTGTGGACACAGAGTGTGTTCAAGCACTCCTAACTAATTAACTTATTGAACGGCAAGGATTTTGATTTAAGCAGCAATTTCCATTTATTTATTTAATTCGTATTGACATATTTTTTGTATTTGGTGTGGCCTTGTGTGTGTATGGGGGAGGGGGAGGGGCGGAGTACACGGAGGAAACCACAATTGTCTGGTATTGTGAACACCAACCAACCATGCTTCCGGGACCTGGGATTGAACCATGGTCGCCAAGGTGAGAAGAGGAGGTACCAACCAATGCTCTAACCGGACATCAAATTTGCACGAACTCATTTATAAGCATCATGGTATATGCAATCAAATAATTACCCTGGTGACATGAAAACAACACCATATTGTATAATATTTCACTGGACAAGAACCTCCCTTTGTAGCACACTATAAGTCCGTTCAAATCACAATAATGGATTCAACATAATCATGGGCCAACGTCATCAATTGATAAGGTAATCATATTCGGTTATGTAACATAAATATGTATTGAACTTAATAAGCAAGATCATCGAAAAATGTCACACATTAAAAATACCTATTTGCCAATGTTTTTAAAAGAAAACACGACTGAAAGTTAAATATAATTTGAAACACGTCATACGTTTCTGAGCAAGAACGTATTTAGTTTTGGACTCGGGCATTCATTCATATTTGAAATGCCTTGAACATAGTCTTCGCTATTAAAAAAAATGTGCACACATGCTCTAAAACAAACAAAGGACTCCAGTACCAGAGACATTGTGTGGCCCAACCTTACTTTGTTTTACCTCGTCCTAAATCTATGGTCAAAGAAAATACGCTGTCATTACAGGAAGCAAACAACAATTTATTGCAATAAATGATATAAAATTTCTTGTTTTCCAGCACTAAAATAACCAGCATCAGTCATTGAGAGCAAAAACACAACATCCAAAAACGTCACTTTGCGTAAACTGTGATATTCACACAGAATATTATTATAGCAGTTTTAGAAATATTGCTGTACACTATATAAAAAAAAACGAAATAAACCAGCTCACTCATAAATTTACGTCATAAACACATACTCACATTATCACGTGTTAAAGCTGACTACTTTAATTGCGTAAGTTACTTACCTTTTTAAGTCTTAAATTCCTTTGTCAAGAAGATGGGATGGCATGTTATTTAGCCAATCCCAAGAATACATTACACATTCAGATCAGCATAAACAAATACTCAGTTTTTAACGTTCAAACATGACATGCTATATTTCAACGACAACAGTCTGATAAAAGTATGAACAATTAAAACCTCTGCTGAATTGCTGGCAAAACATAGGTCACAACACGGCATATTTGGATATTAAAACAAAACATACAATGTAACGTAATCGAGGAAACATGTTAACTAGAGTTGAACGCTTAAGGCACCTCACGTGACCATTTAAAAATGGCGACGTGCCAGTTGTGTTAGGAGATACAGCTATTTGCGTATTTGATTGAGTTCCCTGTTTACAACATAGGATGGCAAATTTCACTCAAATCTGAACTTTAAGTAGAAAGATGGTAATTTTTCCAAACAGAATATACATTTCATTCAGATAGGCAAATTGAACATGTTTTGGGAACACAAGCCGAAACATTTTTTTTGTGTTAAATTAGTCATCATTTTATACTTTATACCTAGCGTTCTTTGCAAGACATATCGATTAATCTTGAGCTTTATCACATTTAATTGTACCAAGCCGCAGGCAAATTTCTTTTATTGGGACATGTCATAACTAAATTACTGTTTATAATTGCATTCTATAGTGTGATTGAATATTGTATTCAAAGTTTATGACGTAAATATGTATTCATCTGTCGAATGCTTCAGAGACATAACGTTTCAGTGAAATAGGACTGACATTGCATTGTATTTCTTCAGCAAAAACGTAGGCCCGCTAATGGAAAGAAGTGATGCCAATTTCGACCAAGCATGCGCGCGCCTTCGGGTACATTTCAAATCAAAATGACTTATGCAAAAAATTAACACGAGACAAACGAGCAAAGGAAATTAAATTCAAATTTTATTATTTTGCTTTCTTCTCTGTTTTGCTTGTGTCGTTTTGTCCAGGCTGTTCTGCATAATTATCCCCAGAAATTAACACAACACCGTTGTTTTATTTTTGTGTTTCTAACTCATCAATGCCACAGATGTTTTGTGAGGAAGGAGGCTTTCTCCTTGATTGGATTTGTCAGAGTTGGTTTCTGAAGCTGTAATACAGTATTAAAGCTTTCTTAAATGTATTATTATATAGTCTTATTTGCTTCTTGATTGTCATTGTAAGAACATTGTTAAACTAGTACAAGAGCTGCCGGTGAGCTTTTGCTGAAAAAGTCCCAGCCATTTGTAAACAAGCACAATAACTTGACTTAATTGATATAAGCCACGGTATTGTGGTCCAATGTCATTAGCCGGCAGATTTAACAAGTGTCAAATGACCAGCCTTTTATCTTTATTGAGCGAACTTCAACCCGTTTCCAGGGTCATCTTTCAAAGGACACACGGCAAGTACAGGCATAAATGTTCATGCTAATTTATTTAAGCGTGTCCAATTTGCATGACCCTCCAACAGTAAGCTAGAGTCACAGGACTTAATAAGGATGGCATTCATTGCTTTGCCTTCGTTTTCATGACTGTTTTTAGTTGTTCGCTTGCGAACAGCTTATGTTACTGCCATAACATTCAAGTCGGTCTGTTGTTAACTATGCCAAGAACGATAACCACATCTGCCTGTTTATACTTCACAACTGGTACACTGCAGACATTGATTGTGTGTTTGTAATCAATAGTGTATAACACCTTGTGCGACGACATTGGCCAGTCGCACAAACTAATTAAGGACGACATTTTCTGATTTTATGGTGTTTTTCGTTTAAAGAGAGTCTCTGGTACTTGGATGACAATTAATGCAAATGCATTAAGTCCTGTTTTCCCAAAATGAAGCTTAAATTATATTTTCTATTAATGATTTGCGAAAAAAAGTGATAATAACTTCAAAGTAACCATGCTGACAAAGCAAATAAACAAAATAACTTTAAAATCAAATAAACAACCAATGAGTTCCAAATTTTTACCTTGTGGCATTTTTAGTAAACATCTAAAAGGGACCTTTTCCCAGTTTGTCATTAAATGCTTAATATTGATAAATGTAAACATTGGACCTTAAAGCTTCCATTAAACAGAAAACAAGAATAAAATTTAAGAAACAAAAAAAGTTACCCTCAACTGGGCTCGAACCACTGACCCCTGGAATAAAAGTCTATCGTTTAGACCACTCGGCCATCCGTGCTCATACAATGATGGATGTATTTTATACTTTATATAAGCAATCCTCGTAGTATGAACAAATATAACGGCACCAACAGAACTCTCCAAATTATTAAATCGTTTATTTTTTTTTCAATTTACCAAAACGTGAAAAGGTTCCTTTAATGTCTTCAGACTTGCAAATTGAATGAGTTCAATACACTGTAAGATCTAACATCATGAATAACTTACAGGTTAAGTGGTTGCCTGTTAGCCTGGGGCCATTAGATTAAAGCCCAGAAAACTCAATTTCAGAAGTTTGTTACAGTTGGGCTAAAAAGCAGGGCAACTAGCTTTTTCAAAGCTTGAAACAACTCAATCCAATTAAACATAGAATACAAATTGGCTGTGGATCAATTAGGCTTAGGAAATGATTCAATTCCGGCTCACAACATGATACATTAAAAGCCTGTCATGTCGGCAAAATTGTTGCTCAATAAT